>VUQI01060221.1:1439-19750 GCA_015106735.1 Paratilapia polleni | reverse complement strand
TGGGTGCACAAGTTTGAATTTATTTTGGATTTTCTCTAATCCACACAGGGTCAAAAGTATACATACACCCCCACTAATATTTGGTTAAAACTCCCTTACCAAGTTGCACCTCGACCAGACACTTTCTAGCCATCAACAAACCTCTGTGCTTCAATACAACATTAAAGTGATATAAAATTATACAGTTAGGAACTTTGCCCTCAGCCAAACCAGTTTGCTCAGGAACAAATAAAACAATGAAAACAAAACTGTTAGATAGAAGCAAATAAGATCTCTTGTTTAATCTCTGAGGTGTTAGAGCCAGCTTGAATTTTTATATCATAAGGATCATATCATGAGTCCTGACTGCTTGATAGCTGCCAAAAATGTTGGCACATTATTGAAAATTGGCTCTATGTTGATAAAGCAACCAGATATTGTCCTGTCTCCCTCTGCTTTTGTCCTGTCTCCCTCTGCTCTCTTCTGTTTCTCCTCACCCCCAACCGGTCGCGGCAGATGGCTGCCCCTCCCTGAGCCTGGTTCTGCCGGAGGTTTCTTCCTGTTAAAAGGGACTTTTTCCTTCCCACTGTTGCCAAGTGCTTGCTCATAGGAGGTCGTCTGATTGTTGGGGTTTTCTGTCTAATATTGTAGGATCTTTACCCTAAAATATAAAGCGCCTTGAGGCGACTGTTGTTGTGATTTGGCGCTATATAAATAAATTGAATTGAATTGAATTGAATATTTAAAGAATACACAACTATATTCTCACCTAAAAACATCTTAAAAGTGTATTTTCTGACACAGTAACAAAGGTATTTTTAAACTTTACTTATAGTTTTGGGCTTTCTTGTCCTCCATTGCAGATTATTATTATTTTTTTAGTTTTGCATTGTTTTTGTTTTTTTTAGTTTTTTGTTTTTTATTTATTTAGTAGTTCCTGAATTATGAAAATAATTCAGGAACTACTTCATTACACTATGAAGCCTGTTAGTGTATTTATTCACTATTACTGCTGTCATTGTAACTTTTATACAATATTGATGGATTAATAAACATAACCCCTGCATTTTCAAAAATATTTCCATTTGTTTTTGAAATTTAATTAATGAATTTATGCAATATTCTCATGTTTTGTTCTTTCCTCTTGGGATGCAACCAAACATAACAATACAAAATGCTGTTTTAACATGCCAGAATTAAATCTCCCATTCATATAGCAATATTTGACAGAAATGACACTGAAATTCAATATTTAATATGAAATAAAATGAAAATGCAACAGCACAACATGCTGTCAATCAAACAAATGAATAAATAAATAGGGCACTGCGATGCATGCAGAGAGAAAACAGTCTGCATTGATGGCCTCTTCCTTTTACTACTGAGAATGAGTTTCATTCTTAAAAGTAGTATTTCTGTGTGAGGATTCTGTAAATTATGACAGTGCTCTGAATCATTTTCATTTTTCTTTTATTTAACTGGTTTTCGTTCTAAAACAGCCTAGTGGTGCTTGGTAGCATACTGAAAAGCCATGCATGAATCAAGGTACATTTGGAAGGCTCACCTACCCACTCAGTGTCATCTCTATTGTCAGAGGAGTACGGACAATGAAAGTCCATTTCTGATTTTATTGTTGTTAGTACTATAGACTCTTTTAATTGAAGGAAGGAATAAAAAGGCTAAAATAACTTTATTGTAGGTACCCTCTTTTGTTAAAGTACCATTAAACATTTAGTGGAGAGCACAAATTTTGTCCCCACTTGTGATAAAGATTATTTAGTAGAGGCAATGATAAGTAGAACAGAGGAGGTTGAATCCCCCTCCACCCAACATTAACCCTAACCCAGAAATCACAGCCAGCCAATAACTCCCTTTACAATGGAGTACTATTTCACGTTACTGCTGCTTTTAGTTTGGGATGGAGGGATATGCTCACTCCTGTCTTCGAACATCATGAGATATCCTGATTTTAGTGAAGCTAACTTTGACCCACATGACCCATTTACATAGGATCTGAACCACAGTTCACCTTTTTCTAAAAGACTCAGGCACCACCCTTCCTGGTACACAGCTTTCACACGTAGCAAACATACTGGGCTCAAACACACTTGAGTATGCTAGAGAGTACAGAATGTGGAAGAACCCTTAGTACTTAAAAGGCAGACACCAGTGTGGTATCAAATTTCTCGTTTTTTCTCAGAAAGACAGCAAATAATCACATTTCCCAAAATGTCAGACAATTCTTTTGAAGTGTGTTTCTTCTTTTACTGCTAAGGCCATTTGTGGAGCGCAAAAGAGGGTTTAAAGAATTCCTCAGAGCCTCTCTGCATGTAAGAATCTTATTTATTTAAAGACATTTCCTCAGGACATAACTTAAGCTACTCTGTGCAACCAATTTTTCTAATATAGCCTAAAAAATATAGGAAAGTAATTGCTTATGGTTTAATACTGTCCCATGATGCTCTGCATGCAGTTTCAGATGCATTTTACCCTAAAGCACTTGAGTATTTAGATTTGTGGGATTGTTTGAATATAGCCAGTTGCATTAAAAAAAAACAAACTTACCACACATATATTGTTTCATAAAACCTGTTTTAAATAATGCATCTGAGGATTACAATTATGAAAACAGCATTAATGTGTAAACATCAAAGATACAGCATGGCACAGCTCAATGGAAATAAATGTAAAAATGATTTTGACACAATGTCTGCTGGATCTGTCTGGGTGGTTGCCTCCAGCAGTGGTGCACTCAGCATGAACTGAACTCTATCTTTTTTATAAGGGAGCTACATGCTGCAACCTTAGCATTCAGGAGAGTCTTACAGCTTGGATCTGCAGGTTTGTAGAGGTGTGAAGAGAGCATCCGGAGGATAAAGCCCCTTCAGCTGTCATTCAGTCACAAGAACTGTCAATAATGCTGTCCATACACACTGAGCATGAATGTTGAAACACTAAAGCCTGGATAGATGTGTCAATGCACTTCCCATAAAGCTCTGTAATTTATCAAGCTGCTGAGAGCTCTAACAGTAAAGCTGCCAAATAGATATGTTGTTTCACGCCCATGCAGATGTAGTGCCGCAGACACACACACACACACACTCACACAGGTAGTGATGTGTCTGTTTCTCCAAGCAGGTAACTCCATCAGCTGGATGGGGAGCCCTGGTTCGCTGCCTGCAGACATCACCCAACCTCCCGCTCCCAGACCTTCCCCGCTGGTTCAGAAGGATGAGCTGCTGAGCAACAACCACCTGCCTGAGCACAACAACATTGTGAGTATGCTCAAGCTCATCATTGCTCAGCCACATTTTAAATTACCCTTCAGACTTTTATCCTAAAGCCTTCTCTATTATCTTTGGTCTGAGCCTATCACATCAGTGTCACACTGTGTTTTGATTATTTGTTATGTGTTTATCTCTGTTGCTGGGCTTTTTATCTTTTATACCTCATTTGTTGTGTTAGTGTTTGATTTTTGCTGGTTTAAAACTATGAGCCTGTAAAAATCAAGCAGATATCCTTTCAGTGTTTACTAAATCTTTCAGTTTACCACAAGGCTTGTAAAATATTTTGTGTCCTCTGTCTTACCGTTTTACCTCAAATTGTTACTCTGCCCATTATTATTAGGTTACATGAATGAATGCGGTGTTCTCTGCAAGGTAAATCGGCCAACAATCACACTTGTCACCTCACTCTTTGTTTTCTTCTTTGGAGAGGTTATCTAAATATTCATAGCTTGCAACAGATGGAAAATTGATAAGCCTGTATGTGCTGTGTCCAGCTTGTGCCAGCATGTTGGAACAGTGTTTTTGTCATTAAGGCAGTCAAAGGATTGAAAACTATGAATTGACATTAATATGAAAAGCAGCAATTTATTGTATTGTGAAGTTGAATCCAGAGGAGGATTGGAATTTTTGTTATAGCTGGCCAATTAATTTGAGCACTTTCTTTGGATGACAGGTGGAAGCTGTTAGATTGCAGGGTGAAATCAAGGCCAAAGATTCCTGCGAGGTTCTAAGAAGAACACAAGAGTTTTATTTGCATAAAAAAGACATGTTCAGTTTATAAAATACAATGCATTGTTTTAGATTTAACATACATACATCAGCTTTTGACTCCTCACAGTAAAGCAGGTTCATTATTTCTTATAAATATTCATAAACCAAAGTTGCTGATCTGTATCTGAATGGTTTTATACACTGCGCTGCTGCCAAAAGATTAGCTGATAATTACAGGAATAAGGGGGATGATGGACAGGTGTCACTAATAAAGTGCTCACTGAATTTGTGTACAGTAGTTAAAACTAGCTCCTCTTCAAAAACTTGCAACAATGTAATTGGAAATATTGATGCTTAGATGGACCTGTTCTGCTCATTTCCAGCTCCATGTTTAATTCTTGGGTTCTACTGGAGTAGCTTTCACGTTCAGAATAATCCTTATTGATCTGATACTGGTGCAGCCCTTCAGTTTGCCCTCTGTCTGAAACAAGCTGTTTTAGCTCCATTCCCCTCCCTTTAAGCCAAATTTCTTCTAACTTGAACAGCAGGTGGGTGGAGGTTTTGTGAGCCAGGAATAGAAAAAAACATTGAAAACCGAGTTTCGAGCATTCAGAAGCCTGAGTTTTTGGTTCACAGGGATTGCTTGTACATACATTGACCTCATTATTTGAAACTCTGGCCATTTTACCTGATAGGGAAAAGCATATTAGGTCCACTTTAACTTTTAATAATGCAACTAGTTGTACTCGTTACCAGGGCTGACTTACATACTTTCACTTACTTGTTGTGAACATATAATAGAGGTGAATATCTTACTCTGGACTTCAGAAGTCTTAAAAATGCTGCTCTTGTTTAATCATACAACCTCTGTGGAGTGCTTTGATAACTCCTGCCCCAGAGCTACTCCTCTGATCTTCAAATCAAATGCTGAGTCATTGTATTTAACTACAGCAGCTGAAAGGTTTGACCTTCTTGTGAGGAAGACAGATGCCAGTGACAGATGAGCTAAACAAAAAGAATCATTACTACATACACAAATACATAAAAATACATTAACTATTAGCATTTCCAATAGTACTTTATGCCTATATGATAATGATTAGACGTGTGTAAAATGCTTTCATTAGTGTATTATGTTATAGTGGAGGTTACCACTCGACAGAGTTGTGTTTGACATCACCTTCATTAATCTGCTATAAACCAGACTAAAACTTAAAGTAAAAACCATTCCCTTGAAACTGAAATAATAATGAAAGTAAACTAATCATTAAATTGAATTCTGCATCTTGTCATGGTTTAGTTTTTATTTGTGACTAATGCTGTATTCCATATTTTCTTTTTGATAACTGTTATAATTTTAGCCATTTTTCAAGGAACATTAAGGTTGCTCAATGATAGCAAGAATTATGTTCGCAATTATTTTGGTCAGCATTGAGATCAGGATGGTTACGTGGTTACTTACCAACTGTAAATCATTTTTTGGATTTAAGCCCTGTATATGGTGAGGTTTCACTAATTTGGTGAAGCTTGAAAAAGGTCAAGCCCAATGGAGCCTTTCAGAGCACAATGACCCATCTTTAGCATAACAGAAAGTGTATACGTCTTTAGCACTGTGGATGATGCCAATGCTAGCTGGCTAGCTAACAGACTTTTTTCAGGCATGGCAGTCAAACCCACACGTGTTGTTTTAAGTGGACTGGTACTTATAGAGTTCTTTTCTATTCTATCTGAGCACTTAAAGTGCATTCTTCTACAACCCTCATTCACCCAATCACACGCACATCCATATGAGTGCTTTTTTCTATGCCGAAGCACTTTAGTCTAACATTCACAAACACACACACACACACACACAACCCCTGATGGATACACTGGGGGCAACTCAGGATTCAGTGTCTTGCCCAAGGATACTCGGGCATGCAGACTGGAGGAGTCGGGGACTGAACCACCGACCCTCTGATTGGTAGATGATCCACTCTACCTCCTGAGCCACAGCCACCCACAGACTTAGAAAACAACACAGTTCACATGTGTACATAATCACGCTGCCAAAAGTGAAGCGTTCCTTCAATTCTCAATCATCACATTTTCCTGTTGTTTGTTGTTTATTGGGTGGGTGGTGAGGGGACCAGGATCAGACTGCAACTATGAGCATACAAAAGCTCAAACTGTCCATTTAATTTGCCTCTCCCAACCAATCAAGCTTGTCTGTGGCACTCAGACAAGTCTTGGCCCTGAAGTGTTTTGATTTCAGTTCTGCTGGACGATGCCTAAGTGCTCCATCCCAGCAATGTGCAAGACACACACACAGACACACACAGACTTGCTGAAATGTGGTGAGAACACATATGTTTCGAGAGCCACAGTTCCTGGCTGCCCTTGTCCAGCACTGACCAATAAACGTGGTCCAATCCAATCGTAGTCCTGGCTACTGTAACCTTGGCCAGACCACAATCTGCCACGGCTGTGGCTCCCTGGCTCCCAGCATGCCTCACTGCCAGAGATAATCTGGGCCGGCAGACAAGAGGGGATTCCAACTCTCTCTCTGCCTTGGTTGCCCTCCTCCGCTCACTCTCTCTCTCCCTCTCTGTGTTTGTCAGTGTCTCTCTCCCAGTGAGCGGATTAGTTGAGGTGTTGGTTGGAAGCAGTGCATCAGTCAGGCTTCATTAGTATGAATTTATTCATGCACATATGTCTCCCCCCTTTCTCTTTCTTCCCCCAAATCCTCCTCTTCCCTCCTACCTTTTTTCCTTATGTCCTTCCCTCAGTTCCTCTATTCGCCCGTTTATTCTTTTACCTATTCCATCTCATCTCTCTCTTCTCGGCTCATTCTATCTTGCATCCTCAAGCCATCAGAGCACCCACCCTACCTCACTTCACCCCATCTCAGTCCATACCTGCTGCATATCTTCTCAGAGAGACAAGATGAGCAGCTGAATGACAGATGGATGAGGAGTTTTCACTTGTTTTTCTAAAGTGACTTTCTAGAATTTGATAGGTTTCACTTCAAAAAGCTGAATATCCATTCTGGCAGTAAGAAAAAAAAAGTTACTTTTATAAGAACAGATAACTGCTTTTTGTATTAAATGTTACATTGCCGCATAGGATGCAATCAAATGTGTAGCGTGGTGGGAATGTATTTTTGAATTCCAGTAGCCTATTAATTTTCTCATTTGCAGAAGAATCCATTTTTGTTTTGATAGTTATTGGACAGTCAGAAATTATAGAATTTTTAGTATTGAAACTGTAATGGCCTATTTTAATTTTACAAATCTAATTTCACTGGGTATGTATACATTCAAAGCCATGCATGCTTGCATTTACACCCATCAAAAAGTGTTGTCATTGTTGATTGTAATTAGATGCACTATTTAAGCTTGCCCACAGTTGCTATGCATTGCAAGCCACTTTGCAACGCAACCTCAACCTCCCCCTTTCATGCTCATTTGATCATCTGATTTAATAAATGTCATATCTGTTGTAACTGATGCCTTCTCTCTTCTGTCCTGTGGTCTTGCTGCTGCTCTCCATGCCTTTGGTTTTCCGTGTATGGACATGGAGGCAGGTGTTCTGAGTTCCTAGAATTTAGCCATACTGCTAAATATAAGTCACTGCAGATAGAAATGACAATTTTCTTTTGACTATAGGGGTCCTGTAGAATTACAGTTTAGTCATCATTGTGTTTCTGTTTATAGTTACGTACAGCCAAAAATTAATGGTAGAATACAACAATTCCTCATGTTACCAGCACAAAACTAATGTCCATGTGTTAGAATCACAGTAACGCTGACATTTTGAAAGCAGAATGAATAGGGAACAGAAAGTTATTTAGCAGATATCCTTAGTTTAGGTTTTTTATGTAAGGGTCACTAATCCAAATGAGGAAGGTAGAGCTGACAAACTTGTCAATAAACAAGCTGCATTGCACACTGGAATTCTTTTTCTCCAAAGATACATTTAAACTTCTCTCAGCAAGGCTGATGTACTGTGTTGTCAAAGCTCCACAATGTGTTGTGTCATCCTGTGCATCAACCAGAACTTTGGTAGTTTCACCTTTCTATCAGGAAAGGAAGTTGGAAATAGAAACAAAAATAAACAGAAGAATGATTTACACAAGGATATAACAACTGACACATGAACCATGTTGCCAATGCAACTGCTATTCCAGTTTTTCTGACTATTGGAGCTGACGGCTATTATGTACGAAGTGTACAGCTAAGAAAATAAAGGTGTTAGTATGCGTCCAGCATTCCCCACTGAATTTTAACTGTGATGGTAGTGGGGCAGAAGGCGCGTGTGTGCAGGGGAGGTGCACTCATAACACTCTTAAATATATTTTAATAGTACTATATCCACTGACTCTCCATAGTCTTGGACTACAGCTGGTAGTTCAAGATGTTGTTATGCTCTGCAGCCTCAGTGAGATCAGTGTAGCAGCAACTGAAGCAGTCATTCACCTGCTGCAGGTCATAATCTATAAAGCAGAACGAGGGCTACCATTACCAACTGCGTTCCAGGATGGTGGGGTTGGACCACCACAACAGAAGGGCTGGGGCTAGATGGTAAGCAGTGCTGGAACTTTAAAAACAAAAGCAAGGGGCCTGTACATCTCTGGGTTGGGTGAACAAAATATACATGCAGTGCCTTGAAAAAATATTCATATCCCTTGAACTTTTACACATTTTGTCACCTTACAACCACAAACTTAAATGTATTTTATTGGGATTTTATGTGACCAACACAAAGTAGCGCATAATTGTGAAGTTGAAGGGAAATACATACATGGTGTTCAAAATTGACTGAAAAACTGAAAAGTGTGGCGTGCATTAGTATTCAGCCCCCTTTACTCTGATACCCCTAAATAAAATCCAGTGCAACCAACTGCCTTCAGAAGTCACCTAATTAGTAAATAGAGTCCACCTGTGTGTACTTTAATGTCAGTATAAATACAGCTGTTCTGTGAAGGCCTCAGAGGTTTGTTAGAGAAAATTAGTGAACAAACAGCATCGTGAAGCCCAAGGAACACACCAGACAGGTCAGGGATAAAGTTGTGGAGAAGTTTAAAGCAGGCTTAGGTTACAGTAACATGTCCCAAGCTTTGAACATCTCACGGATCACTGTTCAATCCATCATCCGACAATGGAAAGAGTATGGCACAACTGCAAATCTGCCAAGACATAGCCATCCAACTAAACTGACAGGCCGGGCAAGGAAAGTATTAATCAGAGAAGCAGCCAAGAGGCCCATGGTAACTCTGGAGGTGCTGCAGAGATCCACGGCTCAGGTGGGAGAATCTGTCCATAGGACAACTATTAGTCATGCACTCCACAAATCTGGACAGAAGAGTGGCAAGAAGAAAGCCATTGTGAAAGAAAGCCATAAGAAGTCCCGTTTGCAGTTTGCCACAAACCATGTAGGGGACACAGCAAACATGTGGAAGAAGGTGCTCTGGTCAGATGAGACCAGAATTGAACTTTTTGGCCTACACGCAAAATGCTATGTGTGGCGGTAACCTAACACTGCACATCAACCTGAACACACCAACCCCACCCTGAAACATGGTGGTGGCAGCATTATGCTATGGAGATGCTTTTCTTCAGCAGGGACAGGGAAGCTGGTCAGACTTGATAGAAAGATGGATGGAGCTAAATACAGGGCAATCCTGGAAGAAAAACCGTTAGAGGCTGCAAAAGATTTGAGACTGGGGCAGAGGTTCACCTTCCAGCAGAACAATGACCTTAAACAGCCAGAGCTACAATGGAATGGTTTAGATCAAAGCATATTCAAGTGTTAGAATGGCTCAGTCAAAGTCCTAAACCCTATTGAAAAATCTGTGGCAAGACTTGAAAATTGCTGTTCACAGACGTTCTTCATCCAATCTGACTGAACTGGAGCTATTTTGCAAAGAAGAATGGGCAAAAATTGCAGTCTCTAGATGTGCAAAGCTGGCAGAGACATACCCCAAAAGACTTGCAGCTGTAATTGCAGCGAAAGGTGGTTCAACAAAGTATTGACTCAGGGGCCTACTAATGCACGCTAATGCATGCCACACTTTTCAGATTTTTATTTATGAATAATTTTGAACACCATGTATCATTTTCCTTCCACGTAACAATTATGCACTACTTTGGTCTATCACATAAAATCCCAATAAAATACATTTAAGTTTGTGGCTGTAACATGACAAAATGTGGAAAAGTTCAAGGGGTATGAAAAATGTTGCAAGGCACTGTATTTCACAAAATATACTTGGGGTTGTAATATCCCTGGGCAGCCTGCCCAAGTAATGTCTGGCAAATTCTTACTTCTAATGAAGAGTTTGTACAGTCATTGAATTCAGAATGACTGCGTGTGACAGATTCAGTCAAATCTCACATTTCAGGCAGTAAACTGGTGTGGTGAGGGGAACTGTGAAAGTTACTAATTTTAAAATTCTACCTAGGACCGCATTTCTCCCTTTACATGTCTACAAACTATCAGTGTTTTCAAAAAAGATTCATCAATGAGTGGTCCAATTTACTTCGGAAACCACAGAGGTTTAATCTCACCTTTGATAGGGCCATTTGGAATAGCTCTAAACTCTTTTCCCTTTAGATGTGATTGGACAACACTGTTTAAATGTGTTAATTCAAACATACCTAAGCAGAGCGGCACTGCATGAATTTTACTTACAGATTTTTTCTTTTGCAGAGGAAGCCCTCATCTGACATGTAGCTTGAGACAGAAGGCAGAATTATATAACTTATATATAAATTATATTATATAAAAATATTTGGCTGATTTTTTTTTTTTTTTTATTTGCTAAATGGTACATTTGTCGTTGTCATCAGACAGCTACTGTAAGCAGCTGAGAGGAACAAAGCCTGGATATGTGCTGGACCTAAAAAAGAAGCCAAACTCTTACTTCAATTATCTTCAAAGAAATATTAGCAATGTTCTTCAGGCTTTTTCTGTCCCTCACCAATACATTCTAAAAGCAGCAGATCAAAGGAAAGGTCACAAAACTTTCACAAAAAAATAGTGACCAAGAGTAACTGTCGACTGGAGCTTAGCAGGAAGGCACTTTCTTGGCTGGTCAGGCTGAATGTTTTAAATATTCCATCTCACCTGATTGTCAGACATCCCTCACAGGTCCTGGTATTGGAATTTATTTCACCATTAATAAACATAATTCTTTCCATCTTTAGTTACAAAAGCTGAAAGAATATAACCACCGTGAAACTAATAGCAATGTTTACACCTTCTGTGACTGTCATACTAGATGATGAAATGTTAAAAATGACTCAAACAATGCCAGTCAGAAATGAATAAATGCATAGAACCAGCCAGGATCAGAGGCAGTATTTCAACTAAATGATAGAGCAGCATATTATTATGAGTAGAACAACAATCTGCACGCAAAAGACTACTATGGGCCTTGGGCTCAACCAGATGTTGGTGCATAACATTGGAAATGAACAGCTGGGTGTCCCCAATACTAACAACACCCATATCACTGCAGTGACTCATATTCATCAACACTCTGATCAAAAGAAGTCTTCATGACAGATTTAAGATCATGTAGCAAAACTAAGCTACTTTTGCTGCTCCCTTGTCACAAGGTGTCACCACAGCGGGTAGCTCCACATGTTTGATTTGGCAGAGTTTTACGCCAGATGCCCTTCCTGACGCAACCCAAAGGGGATTTGTGTTCCTGGCTGGAATCGAACCAGCGAACTTTCCAGCGAACATATAAAAGTTTTGACATCCATCCATCTATTTTCTACTGCTTATCCAGATCCAGAATGTGGGGGCAACAGTCATAGGAAAGATGCCCAGACCTCCCTCTCCTTAGCCACTGCCTCCAGCTCTTCCAGGGGGATACTGAGGGGTTCCCCAGTCAGCCGAGAGACATAATGTCTCTAGTGTGTACTGGGCCTTCCTCACGGTCTCCTCCCTGTTGCAGCCAGATGAGCCGTGGCTCTACTCTGAGCCCTTCTCCTCACTCCTCATTCTGTCTCTAAGGGAGAGCTCAGATATTAAGAGAAAGCTAATTTCCATAGCTTGTGATCTTATTGTTTTGGTCACTACCCATAGCTTGGTGCTATAGATGAGGATAGGATCGACTAGTAAGTTGACTGCTTCACCTTCACACTCAGCTCTCTTCACCACAATTCAGTACAGCATCTGCATCACTGTAGATGCTGCACCAATCTGTCAAACTCCATCCCCAATCTTCCACTACTTGGATACTTGAACTCCTCCACTTGGGGCAGTGGGTGTTCCACCCCTTTGTGGCTATCCCCACCACTTCACGCTCAGCTGCAAAATATCCAGTGTGAACTGGAAACTGAACTGAACTGAAGCCAACAGGCCTATGTGGTCTGCTAAAAGAAAAGGTGTGATTCTGAATCCATCAATGGATGCACCCTCCAGCCCCAAAAAGTTGTGTAAAACCCCAAAATTACTTTCAGTGACATTTTTTGGCACGCAGAGTCGGAGAGCTCGGGCTGCGATAGTTCCAGCTCCGGCTCTGGATTCACTGGCGGCTCAGGATCTTCTTTAGCTGGCTCGAGAAAACAAAACACAGTCTCTGAGGTGGCCGGTGCAGAGTACTCAGGGGGCTCCGACGAAACTGCCCTCTGGAGGGTCCTGATCCTAGGTGCAGGGACAGGCTGGGGTCTAGCGCCGGGCGGAGGGCGATGAGCTGGGCAGCGGCGATATCAAAGCTTGTGCCCTGGGCTCCTGCTGCAGTGACGAGGCTGGTGGGGAGCCGGGCTGCAGCCCGATGCCCTTCCTGACCCAATCCTCCCATTCATCTGCTTGGGACCAGCACTAGGAGCACACTTGTGATCCCTTGGGCACATACCCCTTAGCTGGGTGTTTGTCTCCTACCAGCATTCAACCAGGGATCTTTCGCTTGTAAGGCAAATGTGTTATGCTGTGTTCCATTTACCTCAGAAGTGGGATGTCGGACCCGGTAGTTAAGTCACTCCTGAGTTGAGAGTTTTCCAGTAGTAAAGTTGGAAAAGCAAGGAAAAACTCCTTATCAAGCTAGAGCTATTCATGCTTCACTGTCAATAGAATTAAATGCTTTAGTTTTTTTTTTGGGGGGGGGGGGTCATGTGCTTAAAAAGATTACTCCACCACGTTCACAGATGGACCCTGGTCAGTGCTCTGTGTGTGGCTTATTTAGCGAGTCACAAATATACCACAGTGGTAATACAGATCACAAGTTTTACACTTTTATTACTGTTTAATAGGAGACCTATTATAATTTCCACTTGTGCACTGCCATAATCATCAAGTTGGAGTTGGTGGGGCTTCTTCGACTTTCCAAGTTGGAAATCCCACTTTAAGGAGTGTTCCAGTTGAAAATTCCGACTCAGAAGTTGGAATTTCCAATTTTCCAGTTCAAGTGGAACACAGTAATAACCAGTCTCCTGTGTAAATATTTATCTACACAAGTGTTTCTGCTGAGTTTTTCTATTGTCTGTGTAAAAAACAGAAGAAATGCGTTGCTATTTTAATCAGTCTTACTTGAACTATAGTGTGCAAACAAACTTGGATGTACAAGATGTTTTTCAACACTGTAAAATGTGAAAATGTCTAAGCTGAGAAATACAACAGCAGTTTTCACTCACACTCTGCTCCCTGACAGGTGGTGGACAGTGAGGAAGAGGAGAAACTGACACAAATAGAGGACAAGCAGGAGGGTGATGAAGGTGGCCAGTTTGATGTCATCCCGCTCTACTCAGAGAGGGCCACCGTCTCCAACCTGGGCTCTTCTGGGACTGGGGGGGGCACATCTCTCACCATCGGCCCTGCTAAACCTGTGCTACTGCTCCTTCTTTTCCTGTCAGCTTCCCTCACCTGGGGGTAAAACAGAGGATGGAGAGAAGACACACACACATATGCACATGCACACATTCTCATTTAAAGGACCTGCTGACTATTCTGGACTAATTGCTGTAAAATTATAATTAACATAGTGAAGAAATGGACTTTACCTTTTGTCTGTAGCATCCCTTGATACATGTATTCTGCCCTTGCTAACTCTTTACTTAAAAATGGCAATTTGTTCAGTATGGTCTGACTGGAGGTGAAGTGGGGTGTTGCTGTCCTTAGAGCACAGGAAACCTAGTTGTGGTGGGGTGTTCACATACTGCCATCACCCAATGAGCATAATGTAGCTGTTCATGTCACAGGTCCAGAAAAATATTTTAAAGTGGCTTATTTTTGTTTTAGCAAATGCATTGTGTCATATTTCACACCCGTAATTACAAAGAATAATATTTTGGACTACTAGACAAAATGGCATACATAATTGGTTACCTGCATGCCAAAATGGCTGAAACTCTTCCCTGCAGTTTAACACAAAACACAATAAGATAGCTTAAAGAGCTAATGTCTGGTTTAGCAAAATGTTACATATGTAGGCATAACATAAAAAATAGCCAAAATGTGCTACATAAATAATACAGAAATAAGCATGCATTCACAAATCAATTTACTATACTTTATTATAATAACATATCAGCATTTTAGGAAATAAATGTTAGCATTTTCACTGATAGCAACATACAATCTAATTTACCATTAATGTTACATTTCAATTAAATGTTTTTCCTCAGTCAAGGAGGGTTTTATTGCCATTTGCTTAGTTTATTTGATTGCCTGTCAGCAGATTAGGTGAAATCTACCAAGCCAAATTTCATAAAATGCCCCAGATGTGCTTACTAAAACCGAACAAATTAGAAAAAGAAAAGCTAAACTTTTTGCTGTACTAATGATGTCCAAACAAAAGTATCACGGAAGGGAAGAGTTGTTTTAGCATTCTAACAAACATAGCTAATTTGGCTAAATGAGCATAACTGTATAGATAAAAGGTACCTTTCAGAATGTATAGAATATTTTTGACAAAGGTCAAAAAGGCCAAGGTCAAATAGGCACACATCGTGGCACAGATGTACTGAACGGTGTTATTCAGCTACAACTGTTTCTTCAAAAACACTTAGAGTATGATTTTCTTGGGCTAATTATACCAAATGCAATGTATAATTACCTTCATCACAAAAAACTGACATGCAGGAGAAAAACTAAACACAGATTTGAAATCAGCATGAGAAACACTACAAAACCCACATAAATTTATCTCTGATGAAAATGACCTGTGTTATAAATAAGATTTGATAAAGTAAGTGTTTAAGATTAAGTTTGAGGGGTTTTATTAGTTTTAGATTATCTCATTACAGATTGTAAAGGTTAACTATAATTTAGAATCTACTAATAAACAAAGGGTACAACAAATAATACAATACCTAACACATCTAAATAACTTAATTATTGTAGAAGAAGAAGAAAGAAGGTATGAAAACCAGAGCACAGAGAACCGGTCATTGCCTACATTTTAAAACTGACCACACAGTTGGCTACAAGTGTAAAAGTATAACAGTGAAAGTTTATTATCTTGTCCACATCTGCCTCTGCTTAACGGGACCTGCAGCCTCTTTCATCCACTGTCCCCATTGCTCCGCCTCAGTCTGCACCTCTCCTCAGCTCTGCTCCTCAGGCCTGAAACCAACCTGTCCGATTCAGCTGTTCTGCTCCATATTTCACTCTTTGCTCGGATTAGTACTTCAGACTCTGGTCTCAGCTATGGTTCCCCCGCCACTCTGCACAGCCAGCAACCTGCCTGGTTCTCCACATGTCCAGTCAGACATTATGCCCTGCTCTGCCTGCTCTACCACAGCTCAATATTCCATCTGCGACCTGTTCAGCCATGCAGGAATTATTCATCTTTTATCTAACTACAGTATCTGTCAGTCACATCTAGCTAGCTCTGGGTCATGTTATTAGCAGCCTTCATATCAAAATGTGTGTAATTTTTATGGGGTGAAAATTATGTCCTCGGCAGTTCTAGTTCATTTTTTTTTTCTTTTTAACCCACAACCCACCTAAATTCACTATATGATGAATAAACCCATTTTAGGAAAAGTCATGAAATATGAGATGATGGGGTTTTATTTTAACAGTTGAATGATTTTTAAAATGCCAAGGGGTCAAAATGACCCCCTTGGTGGTTCTAGTGTTAAATTTGTTTATGGTAATATTAAAACCTAGAGAGCAAAAACAGAACTGTTGTCAAGGCAGAAAATACCATGAGTGGTGTAAACTGGGTGCTGCTGGGCTCGGATGTGAATACATAGCCCACAGAAATTTCCCATGGCCACAGTCAGAACTTGCTTTTTTGTTGTTGTTGTTGGTTTTTTTGTCTTTTTACTTAGTGGTGGATGATGATTTGTGTCACTGCTTGCGAATTACTTGTCTAAGGGTCATCCTAACAGTGAATGAAGCGAAAAGGGGCGTTGATATATGACGCACAAGTCAAACTTTATCACAGTGATGAATGGAGTCTTCCTAGTCTCCCTGCCACTGTCCCTACTCTCAAGCCATGGTGAATGACAAATTACACACTCGTCTCTCATTGTTTGATGACCATCAAGTGCCAAGTGTGTGATGTGTGTGTGTTTGTGCGCGTGTGCAGGGACCAAGCAAAGAGATTGCAAAGAAAACTGGACAAAGCTTTTTGTTATAATTTGAGTCTTGCACTTCAATGTTGCTACCCACATCAGCACAGCCTCGCATGCTTGGACAGACGTCCGTGCACCCACATTTGCACACATGCTGCCTGCCACGTATCAAGCCGATACAGCTCTTTCTTGTTTTATTGCTCCATCCCTGTCCCTATTTCGCTCCCCGGTGACTCAGGACCAGGACCTGAGCTGCCACAGGCAGCAATATGAATAAAGTCGTCATAATAAAAACAACACACCAGAAACAATATGATCTCTAAAACGGCAGAACAAATCAAATAGCTCCCCAGCAGGCGAAAGAACACACACTATGTCTGACCGAGACAGACAAAATGAAGAGAGTGGGAAAGAGAGATATGTATGGTGAAGAAATTAAGAAAAAAAATAAGGCCAAGTCCCTGTGTGGTCTTTGCGCGTTTGATGTTTTACTTGTTTTTAGTTGGAAGGCTGATAATCAGTCCCTGACAACATCTCTTTATCATCTGACAGGCTGCTGGGGGGGGAGCACTGTGTGTGTGTGTGTGTTGTGAGTGGGGAGGAGGCTATCAAGCAGTGATAGAAATAGTGCACTATAGCGAGAACAGAAAGGACCCTGGAGCACAAACATAGCAGAGAGAATCGCCAGTGCTTGATTTTCTATGTCTTATAAATCTTTTGCTGACACGTTTTTTTTCTTGCTCCTTTCCTATTTCTGGGAAACATGTAAAATTAACTTCCATCTGCGGGGGTGCCAGCGATGGTGGAGGGCAAGGAGACAGAAGAAGGAGAGAGGAGAAAGAAGGAATGGAAAAGTGGAGAGAAGATAAAAAGTGAGAAGAGGAGTAAACAGTAATGAAGGAAAAGGAAGAAGTGAAGGAGATGATTGGGAGAATGGAGCAAAGACACAAGAGGAGAGAAAGGAAAGAGGAGGGAGAGGGAAGGAAAGAAAGAGTAAGTTTGAATAAGAAAAGGAATGAGAACAGGAATCAGAGGACAGGAAAGGAGAGGAGAAGGAAGTAAGAAAAAGGAAGAAAAGAGACGTGGAAAGACAGAAGAAGAGGAAACAGAAGAGACAAAGACAAGATAAAGGACAAAAAGAGGGGGAACAAGGAGTTGAGAAAAGGGAATGAAGAATGAAAGAATGAAGGAAAGAAGGAAGAAAGGGGAGGGAAGGATTAAAAGCATGAAAAGACAAGAGAAAGAGAAATCAAAGAGAAAGAAGAGCAAAGAAAAAAGTCTAAGGAGGAAGCAAGATGAAGCAAAGAAGAGAGAGGTGGAATAAGGAGGAGAGAAAAAATCAAGTAAAAAAACAAAGCCAAAAGTAGGAAGGGAAAAGAAGATAAAAAGGAGAAGGGCAAACTAGGAGAATAAAGGAAAAAATGAGGACAGGCATAAACAAAGTAGGAGAAAAGGGACATAAAGGGAGGGAGGAAAAGAAATGAAAAAATGGTGCCTGACTATAAAGAGCAACAGGAAGAAAGTGGGAAAGGAATGAGACAGGAGTCAAGGAGAGACTATTGCAGTAAAAAGGAGGCAAGTTAGAAGGGGAAGGAAGGAGCAGAAGAAGAGAATGGAGAAAGGAGGCAGAAAGTCAAAGGAAGGGTAGAGAAGAGGAGGAGGAAGAGGAAGTTTTTTTGTGAAGCCGCCAAGGAAACAAACTACAAAGAGAATGAAAGGATGAGGGCAGAGATAGAGAGGTGACAGGTCTGTGGTGTACTTTAACCTCTCTCTCTTTTTTCCTCAGGCACTGCTGTTAGGTGCAACTGCTAGGCAACATACA
>VUQI01060219.1:0-13366 GCA_015106735.1 Paratilapia polleni | reverse complement strand
CAGTTTTTAAGATTTTTTTTTTTTTTTTTTTGATAAAAGGTGTTGAAACAGTAGAGATATTTTCATTTTTAAATTTTTTTCCCGATTGTAGTAAAATACTTTTCTTTGAGTTTTAAGGACATTACAGCACCCATATTACACACCACTTTGCAGCATCCCTCACTTTGTTTTCGGGCATGAAGCAAGCACCAGCTTCATCACCTTCAACCACCACAACTAGCTGCTTTTTATACACTCATGGAAGCTTCTGTTGTGGTTTAACAACACTTCTAATGTCTACTGTAGTTATCATTTGGAAGCAGGAGCCATCACGGAAGTCCTGTCCTGTGTAAATCCTTAACGGACCAATCATCATGCATTAGCAGGACCTGCCTCCCTCTAAGAAAACCTAAAGGACATAACTGTCACGTTATTTCTATTCAGACACGTTATCACTACTCTATTTGTGAAAACTAAAATAAAATGTGGACTATTTTGTCTGGAAGCAGGTGTAAATAAGTACTTCAGCCGTTTAGCTCCATTCACTCCTGTTCATCGAGGACTATTTCATGAGCGCCCTCTCCTGAACTCCAGCTGAACTGCAGCCAGTTTGTGTTCAATGGGATTAACAGGAAGTGGAATGGCTCCCCTACATTGGCTCTGGCCACACCCTTGGCAATATGAAGTTTAACTGACTGTGGTTTCTCTTCAAACCACTCCAATTGGTAGAGTCCACGAAAGGTTCAAATCAGAGTAGGACTATAAATGTAAGTGGACGTGATATTACGTAACGCAGTAAAATCTGGTGTGGCTGTGGCTGCATGGTAAACTATTGTTTTCTTAGCACTGGAAATGGTATTAAGTGCAACAGTGAGCAGAATCTTAGACGGAAGGTGTTGATGGGTAGATGAGCTGTAATGGATTGCTGACATATGAAGAGCAGAAAAGTCACGTTCGCAGTCGGTCAAGCCAAAAAGCCCTGGAAAGTTCACTATCACAAATGAAAATAGCATGCAGGGCTTTATTTAGGGGCATATTTTAACATTTGTGTTTTTAAGATCTTATCTAGGCTTGAGCTGTATTCAAAGACAGATGTGAAAAGCCACAGTTTTTCATTTTAGTGCTTTAGCAGAGAAACAGATCTATGAGGGGAAGCAGGCAGGCTGACTTTGATAATAGTGTTTAAAAATGGTATTGATATCACAAAAAGATTGAATTTTAAGAAAAAAAAGTAGCTTATAAACACTTTGCTGTTTTGTCTTTTCATATACACACACCCATTTGAACGCACTCACAATAAATAACAGTACATACACACTCTCTGTTTCCAATTTTCTCTCTAATCAATCAACTATTATCTATGCAAACCTTTTAGACTGCTCACTGGGAAAAGCTGGCTTATTGTTTTTCCTTTAAGTAATATTACTGCTGCACATACAGCCACAGGTCGATGCAGAGCTCATTATGGCTGTGGGCTGATAATAATTAATCGCTAATGTGTGTAGAAACAGGCCCCCGATGGGCTTACGGTAAAGCAGGGCGCCCCCTGAGGAAACTAACACAGCGGCTCACTTCGACTGTTTATTTAGCTCACTTGCTTCACAAAGAAACCAAAATAGGCCCCACAGACTCCAAATGGGATTAAACAGATGAATTAAGCAGGAATGTAATTGGAGGTGAGAATGCTGTGAATTCTGCCTTGTATACTCTCAGCTGAGAGATGATTGCAGCAATTGTGATTAAAACCAAATGGGTCATTTTTAATTAATTAATCATATACTAATGCTTTAGACAGCAGTTTTAATCCATCAGTCTAAACAAATGCTAAGTTGTTATAAGTCATCAGAACAAGTCACGACTCCTTTT
Source organism: Paratilapia polleni (assembly GCA_015106735.1). Classification (NCBI taxonomy): domain Eukaryota; kingdom Metazoa; phylum Chordata; class Actinopteri; order Cichliformes; family Cichlidae; genus Paratilapia; species Paratilapia polleni. The sequence goes on along the minus strand of VUQI01060219.1, from coordinate 11,521 downwards.
TTTGTCACTGGTAAAGGATAGTAAGCATCAAGTCTGTGATTTTAAAACTGTTTCCAACTTTCTAACTAATCCAAGTTTGCAAAAGAGTATGCAGTGCAAAAAATTTTGATCAATGAATTTTGGTCCAAGTGCCTTTTAATGATTTTCCAGAAGGCCAGCAGCCAAACTGTGCGTTATAGAGCAGGCTGTATGATGGAGGGAAGTACTAAAGCATGTAGTTTAATTCAGCCACTACACTAGAGTTACTCTCAGTTAAATTCTACTGTTTTGATGTTCGGGGTAGAAACAAGCATAAACTGCATATCAAAGCTGGGCATAGCCTTCAGGTTGGAAAAGTGAAGCCAATGCAAAAGTGCTTTCTGTCAAATGGCCAGCAGGGGGCAAATCTTCTAGTCGTAAGAAGATGTCAGATGGTGTAAAAATCTATTGGAAAATGACCCTAATGCTCACTTGATTTATGATCTCAGTAAACATTTCCTAGATGAGTGTATAGTTTAAATCCCTAAATTGAAGTATTATTAGATACAACACAATGTTCATTTTGGAAAATATGGCTCTACTGAAAGTAAAATAGACAGTAAGGTACACTGTAAAAAAGAAAAGGCCCAGAAAACTCAAAATATAAAGTGAAGTTGATTCAATACGTTTTTGAGTTTTTCTCTACTCTTGCCTGTTTTTACTGACTTTACTAAGATTTACTTGTTTAAACAAAATTCCATCAGAATGGAGTTTATTTTTGTTCATGAAGCAGTTATAATAAAGTGACCAGGCCTGTGGTGAAAATACTTTGTTTGTTTGTTCTTCTTTCCCTCTATAGAAAAAAACTGTGGCCCAACAATTAAGGTATTAACTGTGGTTTTGGAGAATTTTTACACCCCTAATATCCACTGGTTGAACCATTCAAGTACATTTTGAATAGGCAGCTGTGGCTCAGGAGGTAGAGCGGGTCATCTACTAGCTGGAAGGTTGGAGGTTTGATCCCCAGCTCCCCTATTCTGCACGTAGAAGTGTCCTTGGGCAAGATACTGAAGCCCGAGTTGCCCCCGATGCATTCATCGGAGTGTGAGTGCATGTGTAAATGTCAGGAAGCCTTTGTATGAATGTGTGTGTGAATGAGGCATGTAGTTAGAAAGCGCTTTGAGTGCTCAAAACTGAGCAGAAAAGCATATAAGTCCAGTCGGTTTACCATTTTCAGTGATCAAGTGAATCGTCAGGATTTTACAAATTAATAAAGAGAGACGAGGACATGCATACTGAAAGCTAAAGTGTTTGTATATCCATACACTTCAGTTTCACACTAACTGCAGTGAACAAGACCAGTTAAAACTTGTACATCCACTCAAGTTTTACTAACAATCAATTTGGTTGGGCTCTATTCAAGGAGGCGCACATACATGATGCCGTTGCCTATAGAGTTTCCTCAAGGGAAACTCGGTCTTCTGTAGTCTTCTTCTGGGCAACTCAGAAATTCTTGTTATACAGCTCTGAAAAATGTATTAGGGCAACTATAGGGTGAGCTTTGTTGGACTGACAAGCTTTTGCTTGTTACCAATGGCAAAACTATATTTTTGAGTCAGATACATTTGAAAACTTTACTGAGATCAACAACTGCTAGTTATCATTTTTACAGTGTATGCTTTAGGGCATGGCAACCTTGACGTGGACAAGTCACTACCTGATGAGCATGTTCAAGCTGAGGCTTCAGAGTGGGAATTCACAAACCAGTGGGTGATGTCACAGTGGTTACGTCCTTCTTTTACATAATTATTATTTATTAATTAACCAAGAAGTTTGGGGATTATGAATCTCTTTTGTAGGAGTGCCCCTGGCTCGGTAAACTCTGTGTTTCAGAGGTTGACACAGGCGCTGGAAGTGGGAGAACAGAGTTAGTTTCTACAAAAAATGGAGAACCCTGCTCCTTTTAGTTATCTTATTTACATGGCTTGATATCATTAGCCTGGATGCAGGGATCACCTATGTTTAGAGTCCACCTCCCTTTCTCTATACCTTTTCAGTGAGTGCAATGCATAATTATTTTTCATGTAACCTGCCAAACACTGCTCATAACTAATCTATAAAGAGTGAGTGATTTAGTAACTAGGAAGCACATCTCTTCATAAAGGGTGTCTAAGAAAGTAGGCTTACAGACCACAATCTATACATTTCAGACAAATTATTTATGTATCCTCTGATTAACTGCTGTACATTTACAGGCCCCCTGACATGACTGCATAACTCTAGCGTGGGAGGACAGAAAGTTAAGTAAGAATACGTTAAAGTTTGCCCATATTTAAATGGACTAAGTAAAGAAGAACCAAAAATGAAATGAGAGGCAGTTGGTGAAAAACAACAAAAAGTTGATTCCCTCTAGGGAGAAGTCTGGGAAGCCAGATGTTCATGAGCCTCACGCTCACTGGAGTGCACGTCTGAGTACCCGTGTGCCTCAGTGTGTGTGTGTGTGTGTGTGTGTTAGAGAGAGAAAGAGAGGCGTTTCCTGATGTCCTGGCCAGATGTTGCTGATCCCTGCCACTCCACAGAGGGGAGTTTACAGCCAACTTTACAGAATTAGGAGAGACGACTGGGACGAGTAAGTCAGGCTCATCAGACAAATTTGGTTAGCTATTAAAGGGAATTTTTCCCCCCTTTTTTTTCAGTGGGTGGTATTTGAATTGATCAAATGTTGTGTAGCTTAAAAGTTCTCAAGAAATTTGGGCCCTTTGTAGCAAACACTCTGGACTCCAGTTAGCCTATACAATAGCAAAGCCTCTGGTTTTTCCTACTGTATTCTCAAGCTGCTTTAAAAAAGCAGTGTTAAGATAAAGTAAGTATACGTTGTATTACAATAGAACTTTATAATGTAGAAAACTAATCTGGGATATCACTGTTTTATTGAGCCAGCTGCATTGTATAAAATGTAGTATTTGACTTCTGGTTCATACTTGAGGATATAAGCCAGTATATGTTATTTGTAACTTCTTACTTTGTTCTCTGGTATTTCACAAAAACCTAAAACAATAAAGCTCTGACATTAAATCAGAGCGGATTAGTCTGGAGAGAAAAATGTGAGGATAAGGACTTATAAAAACGTGCAATTTTTCAGAGTAAACTTTTGATTACCAGCTTCTGAATATTTATGTCTTGCTAGAGTATAAAGGACCAGTTTGACATTTTGAGGAATTCATTTTCTTGTTGAGGGTTGGATGAAAGCTCAATGTCACTTTCACATCTGTGAGCTTAGCTTTACAGTGAAAGCAGTGACCCTGCAGCAGTGAACAAGATCCAACATGTCAATAATAAGGAAGTTTAAGAGTTTAAGAGTCAATTCTATCATTAGAAAAAAAACATTCATTCAAGTTTACTATCCCTGACTACACACTCTCTTATTCCCATGAGGATAAATTAAACCTAGCTGATTAAAACTGGAATGCTGATTGGATGTCATCGACCACAATTTACTACACAAAATTCCTTAAGTGCAATCGACTACCTGACAAATAAAATAAATCAGAAATCACAGTTGCAACTGTGTAATTAAATGACCAGGTCTGATTGGATCAATGTCGATCAGTGCAGATAGAAACAGGAAATAAAGGAGAAATTCTTACGCGCATGTTGTGGTTCATGGCTGTTGTTTTTGTTGCCTGTGTGGTATGACATACATCAGTCGGCCTGTCTGTGGAAAATGTGCATCTGTGTTGTGAGGCCTGAGAGGACAGAGCGTGTGTGAAATTCAGCACGTATGATTGTGTGTGTAGTGGCCGTGGATTTTTGCATGTCAGTCTTCAACATAAGTGTGTTTTTCTTCCTGTATGTCCTCACTTGCATCTGTCTTCACCCTCATATGTGTGCGTGCACACGTGTGTGCTTCTCCATGTGTGTGTTCAAGTGCTGGGTGGGGATCCATCTGTGTCAGGTTAACCCGCTGGGAGTCTCTCCCAGCAGGTAGTCCTTTAGGGCCTAAATCATCTGGACGGCCAGAAGCGTGAAATCCTTCCAGGCCTGGACAGATGTCTCTCTGTTCAGCCTGGCTCAGGATTCAGCGACCCCACAGACCTGTAAAGACCCTTGGAGCAGACTCTGGCTCTCAAAACGTGGACCAGACCATGGCCAGACCAGGCTGAATGATTTCTGAGCCAAAAAATGCTAACACCCCTTGCAAAAAAAAAAAAAAAGGAAAAAAAAGAGAGAATAATTTCCAAACTGAAATATTATTAATGTATATTTCATTAAATGAATATAGTGCAAATACTGTATTTGTGCTCAATTAAAAACAAGCAGACAAACTTGCTACCAACAAGGACCACACACTAGACAAGCTGACAAGATGCCAAGGCCAGGTCAGCCAGAGGCTAAACCAGCCTGTGTTTGTGGGTGTCTCGCAGCAGTGAGAGACTGAGAGACAGAGCTGGGCCCTGAGTGACCTGCGGACCATCTGCACACACCTTGATCTTTCATACATCAGAAGATGCGTGGACAAAATATCAGATGTACATGGGGCATATGTATTTCTTAATACCAAAGGGGACGCAGTAACAGTCAGTAACTACATCATGCTGAATCATTGTTTTGCAGCACTCCATAGATGAGTCAGCAAGGCAGAAAGATCGGCCCACTGGCCGCAACTTGCATGGATTTCCTCAGGTTCTCAGAGGCCCTCATTGCTGTCTGGGTCCCGGGGGGTGGTGGTAATTGTGGTCGAGTTGAAATTATTTTTTTTTTTAACATAGTTTTGGACCATTATGCTCTTTGAGAAAGAAAGCTAGCAAAACTTATTTTACTTACAGTGAAAAGTCTATTTATTTCATGTCAAGGTCTTTGTGTGTCCATGGTTCTGTTGTTATTATTCTTAGTTCTCTTCCTTTTTGTTGTTGAATATCGATTCTTGCATTGTTTTTGTGAAGTGTGCTCCTTTTTCATGTACCTCCTTTGTTCTCCACTATGTGCATCTCTCTTACAGTTTACATCCTGCCTTATTTTGAAAGTTTGACCCTCATGTGGTTTTCTGTGCTCTTTTTTCCCCTCCTTTGTTCTTTTCCCGCCCTCGTTAGGGTCTGATTTAGTTCACCTTGTTCCCTATCACCCTTCACTGGGTTAAGTCTTGCTAGCTCTTTGTGTTTTGAGATTTAGCTTATTTAACCTACCTTTGTAAGGTGTGTGATGTTGTCCAAGCTGCATGGTGGCCTCTGGCATTTATCAAAGATAGTAAATAGTTATATTTCACTCTCACAAAGTAACTGAACACAGCTCTCAAGGACTAGAGGAATAACACAAGCTAGCTTAAGATGCTCCATGCTTAGCTTTTCTATGGCAGTGAAAAAAACCTTAACTTGAAGCTACGCTAATCAATCTTTTTACACTGGGTCAAATTAATGTGTATAGTGTGAAAGGAGTTGATCCAGGCAACAATAGTTCCTCACAGTTCTATGGAGTGTTTTAGCATCTTTTTGCTCATTAATTTAGTGTTCAGCTTGATTTTGGCAACAGGCAACTTTTTCCAGCAAAGAGGCTTTGCTAACTGACTGTTTACGACCAAATGACACAACCTTAGCAACTAGCTGGCGAATATACCTAAAGAGTCTGTATTTCTCAGTGGTTGGTGAGCAAAACATGGGCAAAAGAATAGTAAATGTGCTTAAATTCATCAACTTGCCATAAACATTAAAATTGGATGGTAATGTACAAAAAGATCTTTGTCTTCTGACCCTCTCTTGGTAACAGTTGGTATGCTTTAAGATTTTTTTTTTCTTTTTTAAATCTCTGTCTGAAAACAGTCAAGTGACCACATTATACCACAGGCCAAACTACATGAACCTAATCATAGATGGAAAGCATTATCCTGTGGTGGCCCAACATTAAAACCTCCTCAGTGTCCTCCTGTCCATTGGAGCCCCCCTCCCTATACCAGCTGATTGAGCTGGTGTTATGATTTTGGCCTAGGTGGCTGAGCCATAGGTCTAATGGGTTCCAGCTGGGACTGTGTGTCTGCATTAAGTCCTCAAGTGGAAAAGTGGCTGCAAAGTCAAACCACCTGGTGAGACTGTGCTGCCGGGGAGGTGTGAGGTGGTGGTGGACGAGGCAAATCCTAGAAAATCTTGGGCAAGGTTACAATATCTCAGCAAAACATAACTTTAATCTTTGTAACATATTTAATTTGAAGCAAGCTCCCCTTGCAAGAACAAAAAAATAGAATGCAGTTTATTGATATTCATGCGGGCAACTTAGCTACTTAGCAAACACTTGCCAACTTAGACGAACAACTGAGGCTTCAAAGCTATGTTATAAACTTAATCTGCTTCATTTTCATCACTCCATCATGTAACCTGGGCCCATTTCAACACAAAATCCAGCCAAAAAAGCAACAGGATCCTCTCAGTCCTCTCATTCTGCGTGTGTGACCACTGCAGCTAATGACAGCTGTAATTTCAGCGGCCTGATACTGCAGCCTTGTCACAATTGTAGCTACAGGCAGGGGCGAATAATTCTTTTACAAGCAGCATGACAGGAGAGATGGCAACCAACACTAGGATTTCACGTTTGTCCCGGGAGACGTCTCGCCAGCAAATGCATTTTGGCACAAGCATGTAGTGGTTGTCACATTCAGAAAATCCCTGTTTAAGCCTGCATTTAAGCAGAGAAGTCTACTTAGAAGGTATTAATTCTCAGAGCAACAGCCTTGGGAACAAACCTGTGCTTCACTCAGGGTGTATGATTTGCTCAAGGACTTTGTTTTGGTGTTTTTGTCTGGGTGGGACCATCTCTCATTCAATATCCCCACCAAGTATTCCCAAACACAGGTTCAAACTGGCAACCCTCCAGTCTATTAGATTACAGCTGCCAAACAGTGATTTGAAAATTTGCATGATTTTCATGTGCTGGGATCATGGGTGCTTTTAAAATTAATTCCATATGATCTCATCAAATGCTTAATAGAATCAGGATTTTAAATCCTTTTGGAGAGACACAGGCTTTGGTCATCTGATACACACATACAACAGGCTGAAGCTGATATTACTCAGCTGGTTGTATGTGTGTCTTAACGCATACAACATGTTAGAAATACAGAAAGAAACCACACTTTAATAGTTTTGGAAATATGCATTTTATTTTCAAAACTGACACTAGTTGGTTAAAGACTTGCAGCTTGGCCTGTAGGCTGAAAAAAGATATTGTTCACTGATGCAGAAATTAACCTTGATTGGCTAAAGATAATGCCGCTCTAGCTTTTTATATGTGCTGTTTAATGTTCCGTGTTACAAAGAAAAAATAGTGGATACTTTTGGGAAACATGCATTTTTATTTTCTTGCAGAAAGTTTGATGAAAGGCTTGACACTAGGGAGCCAGAAAATGGCTAGCTTAGCTTAGCCTTCTGCTAATGCTGTTGCCACTTCAGCTTGATGTGCATGTGAAAAAGAAAGGACACCCTCTTTCAAATCAAAGGTTTTACATATCAGGACATAATAAAATGAATCTGGTTTTTAGCAGATTCTATTTTTTTTTACATACAAATTCAGATAAATAGCAACACAGGATATATTACACTATGTTTTTATTTAGTTAACAAAAGTTAAGCCAAAATGCGGAAGCAGTGTGCGAAAAACTAAGTACACCCTTACTGCTTCCATAGGAATTAAGAGGGTAAGTAGCAGCCAGATGCTACTAATCAAATGTACTTTATTAAATGATTATCAGCAAGTGTGAGCACCTCTATAAAAGCAGAGGTTTTGGCAGTTTGCTGATCTGGAGAATTCTGGTGTGTTAACACAATGACAAGGAAGAAGGACATCATCAATGACTTTAAAGAATCAATTGTTGCTGTCGATCAGCCTGGAAAGGGTTATAAGACCATTTCAAAACAATTTGAAGTCCATCATTTTACAGTGAGAAAGATTATTCAGAAGAGGAAAACATTCAAGACAGTTGCCAATCTTCCCAGGATTGGATGTCCCAGCAAATTCACCCCAAGGTCAGACTGTGCAATGCTCAGAGAAACTGCAGCAAATACAAGAGCTACATCTCAGACTCTACAGGCCTCAGTTAGCATGTTAAATGTTAAAGTTCATGACAGCACAATTAGAAAAAGACTGAACAAGTATGGCTTGTTTGGAAGGGTTGTCAGGAGAAAGCCTCTTCTCTTTAAAAAGAACATAGCAGCACAGCTTAGCTTTGCAAAGTTGCATCAGAACAAACCACAAGACTTCTGGAACAATGTCCTTTGAATAGACGAGACCAAAGTAGAGACGTTTGGCCATAATGCACAGTGTCATACCAACTGTCGAGCACGGTGGTGGAGGGATGATGATTTGGTTTTGTTTTGCAGCTACAGGACCTGGGCACGTAGCAGTCATTGTGTCGACCATAAACTCCTCTGTATACCAAAGTATTCGAGAGTCAAAGGTGAGGTCATCTGTGTGACAGCCAAAGTTTGGCCCAAACAGAACAATGATCCCAAGCACAGCAGCAAAGCTACAACAGAATGACTGACAAAGAAAAGAATCGAGGTGTTCCAATGACCCAGGCAAAGTCCAGACCTCAACCTGATTGAAACTCTGTCACAGGACCTTAAGAGAGCTGTGCATAAATAAATGCCCTCAAACTTCAATGAATTGAAGCAACATTGTAAAGAAAGGTGGACCAGAATTTATAACCGGTGAGGACCAGATGATTTTTAATTATGTCCTAATTAAACCTTAGAATTGTAAGAGTGTGCACTTTTTCGTATAACTGTATGTTATTTATTACTATAGGTTATAAGTAAAGAAAAAATATTTTTAAATTTTTTAAATTTTAGAATATGAAATTTTATTTACAGAAAATTACACAAAAAATAGATACTAACTAGCCAAAAACTGGCTGGCCTAGCTTAACCTAAAGGTTGAAAACTAAAAGAACTTTAATGTTCACTTAAGCACAAATTGACCTCAAGTTGCACAAGCACAAACACACACTAATGTTCTGGTGTTATCAGTGTGACCGTGCCACACTGCATTCATCACAGCTCGTCTCCAGCAGCCCACAGCTCAGGCTGGAAAACGGTGCGCGGTGCAGCTGATGAGCTGGCGAGAGATATTTATGAGGATCCTCGTAACCCCACCAAACAGATCCCAGGCAGATGACTCTGACCTGCAGGGGTTTGCTTTTTTTTTTTTCTTTTTTTTTTTCCACGATAGCACTTAACATGTTACCTCCAGCTGTCACTGAGGGGAGTGAGTTTTACTGTGCACAGTAATCTAAAGCAAGACAGTTCATCAGTAATAAGCCAGTTTTGTTCCTACAGAGTAACTGTGAACTTGAATATATATAAGCACTTGTGTGGCATAAAAACAATGCTGCAGCAAAACAGCTTTTATTGCTTTCCCTCCATGGTTGACAGCAATGTCTGGCACCCATTGTCTTCATGGAGTTTGTGGCTAAAGCAGAATGAACCCTGTTCCCCTACCGGGTATCCCTCTCTGTGTGTTATGTCTGCAACATTACTGTTGACTCCTGCTGCTGCATGCATGCCATTCATTATTTAAAAGTTAATATTTAAAACTCAGTTTAATTTGAACTGAGCAGTAAAGCCAGACCAAAAATCTTATGTGAGGAATTCAACCAAAAGGAATCAAAGCTCTACTCACAAACCTGGATTCTACTATAAATGAATGAAAAGCTTTTCTATTTTTCATGAATCGATAAGAAGAAAAAAAAAATAGGAGCCATAAAAAGAGACCTGGCAATTTTTGTCATCCTTTTCCAGCAACTGTTCAAGCAAGTCACGATGTGAAGGAGGAAATCAGTTCAGCAAGTGCCAGGAGAAAAAAAAACACATGTCAGAGTAAGTTACTGTGAGGAAAGAAAAGAGTGACAGTGAGAAAGAGCCAGTGTGATTTGGTTTTCTGTCATCTGCCTTCTGGATCCCTGTACACAAAACATGTTACGATTGAAAGAGATGGAGAGAGGGAGAGGGAGACAGAATCCCTCTAATCCATCTGGCATCCTTATGCTGCTGTTTAGGCCCCATGGTGACTTCAGAGATAGAAGATGAGCATGAAAGGGAATTACAGCGAAGCCCTTTCACTGATTCCAAAAAATCTGCTCCAAATTACTTTGAGAGCAAATATCAACTTAAACAGACTGCCTCTCCCTTTTCCCTCTCTCTGAGTTCACGACTTCCTCTACAAACAAGGCCAAAAGTGGGATGGGATAAGGACCAGCAGCCATTTGAGTCCCCCGCTGATGGATCGAACATGGCACTTATGCTAATTCGCCTGGTTTTTTGGCCAGCAGTACGTGCATTCTTACCCAGCCGAGACTCCGTTTGGAATGTGCAGTTGTGGCAGTAAAGCAAAATGCTCGAAGATGCTGCTGCTGCTGCTGCTCCCTCTTAGGCTCAAACTTTCTCTGCTTACCATCTTAGCTGGATGGCGAGCAGACTTTGTAGTCACAGTGGAGAACAGCAGATACAGCCACAGGCGGGTGGTTAGTGTAAGTACTGCTTGTACAAGCAGGAAGTCTAGATAAAAGACACTGGGTTTCCCAGAAATTCTGAACTCAGATTACAGTAAAAGTGATGCAAATGGTCATATCTATAAACAGATTCTGCTCATGGATATGTAGAAACTGTAAGCAGGCAATAAGATTTTTTTTAACCTGGGGATTTCTGGATTACACCAACAATGGCAACAACTGGCTACACAAAAGACCCTGAAAAATCTATCTTTGTCAGCAGAGTAGCTGATGGGTTCCCAAACAGGGTAACTGCATAAATAAACAGTAAAGTTATTTTCAAGATCAAGATGAGATATTGAAAACATTTTCCTAATGAATTTGATTTCAAGAAAGTGCTAAATATACAGTACTGTAATTTTAGCCTTAACACGGTATTGCTTTGAACTCACCAATGACTCATATATACAGCTCTGGAAAAAATTAAGAGATTTGCTGATTTTGCTATTTATAGGTATATGTTTGAGTAAAATGAACATTTTTGTTTTATTCTATAAACTACTGACAACATAACTCCCAAATTCCAAATACAAATATTTTCATTTAGAGCATTTATTTGCAGAAAATGAAAAATGGTCAAAATACCAAAAAAGGTCCAGTGTTTTCAGACCTCAAATAATGCAAAAAAAAAACCAAGTTCATATTCATTTTTAAACAACACATTACTAATGTTTTAACTTAGGAAGTGTTCAGAAATCAATATTTGGTGGAATAACCCTGATTTGCAATCACAGCTTTCATGCGTCTTGGCATGCTCTCCACCAGTCTTTCACATTGCTGTTGGGTGACTTTATGCCATTCCTGGTGCAAGAATTCAAGCAGCTCAGCTTTGTTTGATGGATTGTGACCATCCATCTTCCTCTTGTTCACATTCCAGAGGTTTTCAATGGGGTTCAGGTCTGGAGATTGGGCTGGCCATGACAAGGTCTTGATCTGGTGGTCCTTCATCCACACCTTGATCGACCTAGCTGTGTGGCATGGAGCATTGTCCTGCTGGAAAAACCAATCCTCAGAGTTGGGGAACATTGTGAGAGC
>VUQI01060214.1:0-20777 GCA_015106735.1 Paratilapia polleni | reverse complement strand
TGAGGAGGAGGGGGAGGGGGGGGGGGGGTGGGGGGGGGGGGGGGGGGGGTGGGGGGGGGGGGGGGGGGTTTTTTTGTGGGGGGGGGGGTTGTTTTGTTTTTTTTTTTTTTTTTTTTGTTTCTTTTTTTTTTTTTGTTTTGGGGGGGGGGGGGTGAGATACAGCAGGTGTTGATGCAGATCTGATGTAATGTTAATTCTGTGTTGGAAGATATTTTCACTGACATGGCTATGTGGCACACAAAATATATCTTAATGTTATTAAATAAGTAATTATGCTATCTTTGGAGACTTGTGAAGACTGGGTCCGCTTGTGCACTGCACTCAACATCCCCCTTTCAAAGTCTGACCATCCTCTGGTGAGGCAGCTTCTGTCTGAAAAGGTCCTAAATGGTGGCAGCATTCCCAAGTCTCACCAGCTTTAAGATAAATACCTGGGATATCTTTACGTAAAGGACAACACACAACTAAAGGAAAAGATATTGGAGAAACCAGTTGCTGTTATCTTTGATGAGACACCACTTACTGAGGGGAGGTGTGTACTCAACATCTTTCCCCGGCAGAGAAATATTTTCAAGTTGCCAGCCACCGGCAGAATTTTTGATGATATTCACTAAGCTTTCAAGACTCAGAATATTTTGTGTTATGAATATGAAGACAGTAAACACATCAAAAGAGTAGTTTTGTAGAAACTTCTACTTTCATACACAAAGAAACATTTTATTCTATCGTCATTCATTAATTTTTTAACTGACATTTGAATGTTCCTCATTTTCATTGAGAAAACAGCATTTTGGACAAAAACCTGAGAAAAATGCATTTTTGTAAAGGACTGACAGTTTGAGCATAAAGCTAATTTCACTTTGATATTTTTTTTCTCATTGTCATAGAGTAACTTCAGTTATCTAGCAAAATAATAATAATAATAATAATAACATTTTCTAGAATAACAGTCTAAAATGTCATGGGGCTCCCCAGCCTTTAGAACAGTGAGACATTTCCCTGAGCGCTATCTTTCTTACAAAGTTCACATATTGCTACATATTTAAACATTGTTCTGCTTGTTGGGAGTTAGCAGGATTCATACATTCAGATATCAAGTGCTTTTGAACAAAAACATGAGAAAAGTGTATTTTTGTCAGAGAAAGAGACCAGAGTCTTGGATCCCACCACTCTCTCCACTCTATCTAGCACATCAGCGATTCGGATGATAACTTTCAGTGTCAACTCCGTTGGTCCGCTCACCTCTGTTTTGTTCATCACTGTTATGACTGTCCTGATGTGACCCACCAGACTCCTTATCTTATTCATCCAAATCCAATTCAGAACGTGGATTGAAGCATAGATTATCAGAGTTCGAGTCCTCTCCAAGAGTTCAAGACAACTCTAAGGCTTACGTAACTGTATACCTTGTCATGGGCTCTGGCTTTTTTCTGCTTTGTAGTATGTATGCTGGTTAGCTCTGCTGTGCATAAAAGCACTCTTCTTCTCCTCTCAGCTCATGGTGCATCTTTTTCTTCACTTGTTTTCCAACTTAGAAGTGTTGTACTATGTCACCAGATACATTACAGCACCCCTGGTGAAAACGCAGATTGCCGGAATATCTTGTCAAAGGTGGGGAAGCACTTTGTCGTAATTGACGGAAAATCTTGTCATTGGCAGAGGTAGTGTTAATTGCACCTGTGGAAAAAGATTACTCTGAAGAATTCTAGCATATCTAGCTGGCACCATTTTCTTGGATGTATGCAACCACTCCACAGTTTCAATGTCAGTTGTCAAAATATTTCAAGAGTATGACATTGCCAATGAAAATGTCATTGTCTTTGATACAGACAATGCAGCCTATATGCTGAAAGCTTACCAGGAAGCTCGGAAGTCCTTGTTTCCACACTTGGTTCACATAACCTGCATAGCACACACCATGAATTTGATTAGGAGTGCCTTCCGCAAACCCTTTACTGAACTGATGTACATCAGTCAGATGTTCTTCATGGCAGAGGGTGAAAAATAAGGTACTTGTCTCACTTGGCAGCCCATCTGGAAGACTGCAAAGCAAGAATGCCACCCAGTCCCTGTGCCACTCATTGGAACTCCTGGTTCTCTGCAGCTGAATACCACTCAAGACACTTCTCTTTCTACAGAGTTTTTTTCAGTCAGAAATGTAGGTATGCATAAACATAAACAATAAATAGGTTAATACATCAAAACATAAATTGTGTTTTTCAATGTTCTTTCAATGTCAGTCTCAATATTCATATTTCGAAGTCCCAAAAAAGGCAAAGAAGTGAAAAAGTTTGACCAGGTGTTTTAATTTATCATTTCATCAAAAATCAATTTTCTTTCTTTCAGGTGTGTGGTTGTAGTGCTCCACAGTGAGTGGAAAAGCATCAGGAAATATTTGAAGATCCTCTGCAAGCCAAGTGTCTGCAGGTCCAGTTAAACATTGTTGCAGACAAATGAAAAGTGATGTTGCAAATGTTGGATGTTTTCCAAAGCAGATGACCTGTGACAACAAAGGTCTTTGATTACCTTGAGGACTTGCAGATGAACCTGGCAGCAAACAAAGAGCTTTGTGAAGAAGTGTGTGCTGAGTAATTTTCTCATTTCCTGTTGTCTCAGAAGCAGAAAGCTAAAGTCAGGTTGAAGAAGCATTCTGCTGCTGAAGAAAAGCTGACCAAATACATGGCAAATGGTCAGTCTGGCATTGAATTTCTGATGCAGGTGAGTTTTTCAACCATGAAGCATTCCATTCACGATAAATAGCTCCAACAGCTACACCACTATCCCTGGCTTCTCCTCTGTACCTCCTGAGGAGATGAACAGCTACTTCTGCAACCTAAAGCCAGCAGCACTCCAAGCATCTATGAGTGGGACTGTGAACCTTGATGTGTTTTGGCATGGTGTACAGGAAAGGCTTCCTGTGATGAGCAAACTGGCTTTGTGCCATAAGGATGCAGTGTCCAATTCTGCTGATGCTGAGCACAGTAATAGTATTTATGAGCTGGTTCTCTCAAGCAGAAGGCGCTCCACATCAAGCAGTTACTTGAAGGCTCTGGTTTTCCTGTACCGTAATCAGTGACTTGAGAGTGGTCTTTTGAAGGTATGTTTGGTGTTTCAGCTATACACTGAAATGCTGATGGTTTCTGTTCAGATGTACTGTTTAAATAAAAAAATTAAATAAAAAGCACACACAAAGAAAAAGGTCAGTCAGTTTGATTCAGTCATTTGTGGCTCAATTTTTATTTAAGCTTTCTAATGAAAAATATTTTTCAGGATGACCACAGTTACTTGAAAGGTTTTGTGGAACGACATGCAGAACCAATGTGAGCTCATATCCACAAATTTTGATTATTTCTGTTTCCTTGAGGCAATTAAATGAAGTTACTTTTATTTAAGGTGTCTAAGTTTTTAGAAAGCCCATTGTTATTTTGAACACTTGAAGAATGTTATATAGAAAGATGTGAGCAATGTTAGTGTGAGTTTATGTCCATATAGCTCAGCTTTCTTTCTTGAAAGAAAATACACTTTTACATATCTAATCTGCCTCCCTAATGACTTTTTTTCTCCCTCCTATTCATTTGTTTCCTACTAGGCCTTTATGCAGATTTTAGATGGGGCGCAATTCCTCACAAATTTTTAAAAAGCACCACCACAAGTCATTCAGTCATTTTGATCATGAAAAATCACAAAATACATTGTGAAATCCTGGACGGAGTGATTTATAGGACTCACAGCATTTGTAGCAGGTCTGAGAGTGTTTATTCTCTTGTTATACATAGAATGAACACACTGAAAATGCATAATAATTACACACACACACACACACACACACACACATATATGTGTATATATATATATATATATATATATATATATATATATATATATATATATATATACAAAATCATATTACCCAAGCAGTCTTGAGATTTTCCACCAGAAGCTTTTATAAGCATTGTGGAACTTTTCCAGTCTTTTGTTGCCCCCGCTTCCAATTATGCTGCTGCCCAGCATCAAATCCAAAATTTATGTCTCCAGAAAACAGCAAATTTCAAAGTTTTGTAACTTGTTTTCTGTCATTTCAAATAAGAATTATACAGTCATGTGAAAAAAAAAGTTTTCACATGACTGTATGCAATTCTGTGAAAAACTAAGTCCACACTTACTGCTTCCACAGGAATTAAGAGGGTAAGTAGCAGCCAGGAGCTGCTAATCAGATGCACTTGATTAACTGATCATCAGCAAGTGTGAGCACCTCTATAAAAGCAGGAGTTTTGGCAGTTTGCAGGTCTGGAGCATTCAGGTGTGTTAACACAATGCCTCAATCTTCCCAGGAGTGGACATCCCAGCAAATTCACCCCAAGGTCAGGCCGTGCAATGCTCAGAGAAACTGCAGAACACCCAAGAGCGACATGTCATACTGTACAGGCCTCAGTTAGCATGTTAAATATTAAAGTTCATGACAGTACAATTAGAAAAAAAGTGAACAAGTATGACTTGTTTGGAAGGGTTGCCAGGAGAAAGCCTCTTCTCTCTAAAAAGAACATGGCAGCATGGCTTAGGTTTGCAAAGCTGCACCTGAACAAACCACAAGACTTCTGGAACAATGTCCTTTGGACAGATGAGACCAAAGTGGAGATGTTGGTCATAATGCACAGCACCATGTTTGGAGAAAACCAAACACAGCATATCAGCACAAACACCTCATACCAACTGTCAGCACGGTGGTGGAGGGGTGATGATTTGTGCTTGTTTTGCAGCCACAGGACCTCCTGGGCACCTTGCAGTCATTGAGTCGACCATGAACTCCTCTTTATGCCAAAGTATTCTAGAGTCAAATGTGAGGACATCTCTCTGAATTGTTTCATGCAACAGGACAATGATCCCAAGCACAGCAGCAAATCCACAACAGAACGGCTGAAAAAGAAAAGAATCAAGGTGTTGCAATGGCCCAGTCAAACTCCAGACCTCAACCTGACTGAAATGCTGTGGTGGGACCTTAAGAGAACTGTGCATAAACAAATGCCACAAACATCAATGAACTGAAGCAACGTTGTGAAGAAGAGTGGGCCAAAATTCCTCCACAATGATGTGAGACACTCATAAAGTTCTTACTTACTTCAGGAGACAGAAGACTGTTTCCCACCTCTTGAATCACCTCTTCATGTTTTTAGGTACTGAGGAGACTGTTTGCTGTCGTTTTGAAAGCCAAACGTTTGCCCACTCTTGTTTGAGCATGTGTTGCTCTAGGAACTGTTAATCATCCAGCATTAACCTGCTGTGGTGACTCCTTGTGACAAGGGAGCAGCTGAAAGTAACTTCTATTAATGGAGCCTTCACAGAAGTTACCCATACCATGTAAACTAATGACCCCACCACTACCACTACCACAGAAGCTGGCTTTCCTCCCCCTCTTTATCTTGGAGGATGTGACTTCCATGAAAGAATTAAAAATTTTGATTGGTCGGACCACAGGACAGTGAAGTTTTCCACTTCACCTCAGCCCTAAAACGATCTTAGGCCCAGAGAAGGCTTTTTGGATCTTCTTCCTACACGGCAGAGTTTAAACTTGTATTTGTGGCAGCAGCGACAAGCTGCATTCACTGATGTTGGTTTCCAGAATTGTTTCTGAGCCCATGCAGTGATTTCTGCCACAGAATTATGTTGGATTATAAATCAGTGCTGCCTGAGGGCTTTAGGATCATCACCATTCAGTATCTGTTTTCCACCTTGTCCCCTGTTTACAGAGATTTCTTAGATTCTCTGAATCTTTTAATGATATTAAGTACCACAGACAATGAAACCATCAAATTCTCTGTATGCTGGGAAACGCTGGTCTTGGGCTGTTGAACTATTTCACAGTGGAGTTCCTCCCTATGTTTACTCTGAAAGAGTCTGTCCATTTGGGCTGATTTTTTTGTACCTTACTATATTACTATATTAACCCAATTAGTTGGGAGATTTTCTACAACTTGTTTAAGCATTACACAACTTTTCCAGACTTTTCTTGCCTCCCCTTTCCAGTTATGTTTGTTGTGGACATCAAAGTTAAAATTCTCAAGAAATGACAGTTTAACATTTGATATGCTGTTCTGCAGCATTTTAAATAAGAAATATAGTTTAGATGATTTGCAAATCATTGGATTTTCTTTTTACTCATGTAAGAGTATTAATAAACCCAACTGAAGTGCATACAAACCAGTGTGTAATAGACAGTCCTAAGTCTTAGGCCTACATATTTATGAGTCCTGGACCTACATTGCCCAGGAACAATACATTAGGATAATCTAATAGTAGAGCAAAAGTAATAGGAGAAGACATCATGAACAGGTAGGTCCCTGCTACCTTTTCCTGTGGGTCCTTTTTTTTTTTTTATCCAGAAATAAATTTGATGGGGTGCTCACCTGGTTGAGCAGGCAACTCATGTACCGAAGGTGCTGCAGGGGCCTGGGTTCGAAGCTGCCACGGACCACTTTCCTGCATGTCATTTTCTCCCCATTTTCCTGTTTACTTTGAACTGTCCTATCACACAAAATTGCCATAAACAAATACATTTAATGGGTATGAAGTGAGCTAGAAAAGCAGAACTTTTGCCTACAGGCAGCTCCATAATTTGTTGGACAAAGACACAATTTTGATAGTTTTGCACAGTGGATTTTAAATCAAACAGCCGACATGTGATTGAAGTGCAGACTGTTAGCTTTAATTCAAGGGTTTTTAAGTTGGGCTTTTTTGCATTATCTTTTAAGGACTTACAGACATTTTTATACACAGTTTTCAGAGGGTCAAAATTAATTGGACAAAAATGAAAATCCTTTGCAGTCAGTGACTGCCTGAAGTCTAAAACCCATGGACATCACCAAATGCTGCATTTCCTCCCTTGAGATGCTCTGCTAGGCCTTTACTGCAGCCACCTGCTTCTTTGTGGGTCTCTCTGCATTCAGCTTTGTATTTAATAACTGAAAACTGTTTATTTTGGTTTTTCAGCCTAATGATGGCCTCCCTCACTTGCACTGGCATCTCTCTTTGGGCCTCGTCTTTAAAATTACAGTGAAAAGCCATAAAATACAAATTCAACACTTTGAATCAACTTCAGATATTATGTCTGCTTCATTTATCATGAAATAACAGGAGAACAGGTCTCATTTGGCCATGAAACCGCTTGTCACTCAGTTGCAAAACTACAAAAATTGTGTCATTGTCCAACATATTATGGAGCCGACTATATACTTGACTGACTCGGTCATACCCTGAACCAGCAGTCACAAGCATAAAAATAAGTTAATTTCACAGTCTCAAAAGGTAAAAAGGCTGAGCGCTGTTTCAGTTTAAGTGCTCCTCATAATTCAAGTGGCTCCCTAACTGCCTAATTAACCCCTTTCCAAGCACTACAGCTGTTTTGTAACTGAGTGCACCTCGTAAGCATCACAACCTTCATACTTTTATAAGATAAGATAACTTTATGTCTCCTGTAGGACAAAAGACATCAACACAAGTCAAGACAAAAACCCTAAAAGGGCACACAGACCTTAGAATAAATAACAATTAGTAAATAATTTGACAAAAAAGATTAACCACTTCTCTGTCATTCAGTCACGAGCTGTTTATTTATCAGTTTAACTGGCAGAAGAACAAACTAACATTTATAGCGGTTCTGCTTACATAAAGGGACCCTGTACCTGCTGCCAGAGTTCATCAACACAACACATGTGAGGGGTCAGATACAATCCTGTTAGCCTGCTAAGAGTAGACTATTCAATTCAATTTTATTTATACAGCGCCAATTCACAACAACAGTCGCCTCAAGGCGCTTTATATTTTAGGGTAAAGACCCTACAATATTAGACAGAAAATCCCAACAGTCAGACGACCCCCTATGAGCAAGCACTTGGCGACGGTGGAAAGGAAAAACTCCCTTTTAAATCTCCAGCAGAACCAGGTTCAGGGAGGGGCAGCCATCTGCCAGTTGGGGGTGAGGGGAAACAGAAGAGAGCAGAGGGAGACAGGACAAAACTGTACAAAGATATCTTGGGGAGCGAGTTGTGTTGATCCTGTGATTTGTTTCCTGCAGTTTTAATCAAATTACAAAATTTGAGCTTTACATTTAACAGTTAAATTTCCGAACCAGCTGCTGATGACATAACGTAAGATAGATAAGACTTTAACCACAAATAATTACTGTTTTTAAACTGAAATGTAATTTTATGTTTTTAAATCTTGCTTGTTTGTGTATTTTCACTTTGCTATTCTTTCATCTGGATCTTGTTTTCTGCTTCTTTGCATGCAAACATGTTACACTGATCACCCCTGGTGGTCACAACACGCAATTACACAGACAAAAAAAACTACACTAAACTGATACTGTTACTCTATTACTAGCAGTATTAGAAGAGCAGACAATTAATTTATTGATAGTGTTGGCATGTTAATAAAGATTACACTTAACATCAAAATAAATACAATACAATAATAACAACAGGCACAGGTACTCCACCTAAAAACACATAAAACAAATTAAACATGAACCATTTAGGGGTTGGACCTTTTCTTTCTGAGTTGGGAGTTGTGATCAGCCGCACACACAAATTCACACCTGAGAAATGTTCAATGTTTAACTAGAACTATGACAGTGATTCGCAATGGGGGTATATGTAGGCATAATAAGTAAAATAAATATATATAAATAAAATATATAAACATTAAAATAAAGTACAAAAAATAGAAAAGAAAATTTGAAAATTACAATTTAACAAAAAAACAAAACAAAAGCAAACCGTGTGCTATGAGTTACAAAAACAAGATAGCAAAAATATAGAGAATATAACTAGTTACTACCACTAAAAACAATAAATATGACTGAAACAAATGGCTAAGAGTAATAAATAAGTAGCAAGCAAGCCATATTTTTTATGTCACTTTCTTCATAGGCTTTTTAAAGTCAAATAATATTAAAAGCAATGCAAAATTAAAAGAAAGAGTAACGGGAAAATCGTTCAAATAAATCGAATAAATGACTGATAAAGATGAATAAATTATTTGTAATGCTAAAAGTAATGGAACATGTTTTTATAGCTACAGGTAATGATAAAGAAAGTTTAAACAGCTGGCTAAAATTCTGGATAAACTGGGGAAATAATGGAAAAACAGCAGCTGAAAAAAAACAAATATGGGCTGATGTTGAGAAGCACAAAGAGGTCATTCTGACAAACAAAGGAATCACTGTACAAACCGAGTCCCTTCCTATAGTGCCTCTGATGAGATTACAATGAGGAGGACTTATAAAAATCTAAAATACACTGTTGGGATGTACACTATGTTAAATATAAGTTTATTATAAGATGTATTAGGGCCACTGAGGGAAACGAAAATTAAGGGGATGGACAAGGGAGCACATTTCCTATGAGTTCAAATACATGAATTTCTTTCCAACTTAACCCTGAAAAGTGAAGTGATAACATTTTTTTTTCTCAGAAATGTCTTTTTATTTCCATGTAAATTTGACTGTTTTTTTCCTAGTAAATTTGCCATCTTATCTTGCAAATTTGCCATTTTTTCTTGTAAATTCAACATTTTTTTCGTCGTAAAGTTGACATTTTTTTCTCATAAATGTACAGTTTCTTTTTTTTAACCTTCAGTGGCCCTAATATGCCATGTTAATAGTTTGTTTAACTACTAAAATTAGCGTACATTTAGCATGCTTTTATTTTTGTCTTTTTTCTTTTGTTTTTCTGGTATGCTAGTTTTGTTTTGAAAGCAAACTTGCGTCGCTTTTGCTTTTCCGGCTTTATTTTGAAAATGGCTAGAGGAAGTGTTGGGTTATGAACTACATCCGGAAGAGTTTGTAAAGAAACGGTGTTTGGATCCTAAACGAGGAACATGTTAAACAGCCGGACTAAGAGAAGGTAATACAAAGAGGAGCGAACCATGGAGGACAAACAGCGGGCGCAGCTCGGAGGAAACCCGGACTGGATGTCCCGTTTACCGGAGGAGCTGCTGGACGTCCCGCTGTGGAACCTGGCCTTACCCGGTAAAACTGGAGCACACAGTTCAGGACAGCTTTCATACCACAGCCAAAATAGACTAGAATACAATAGATAACACTCACATATAGATTAAATGTTTATTTTAAAGAGTTAATTATGATTAATCTCCAGTTAAATCATAAAAAAGGGTTCTGACAGGCTCTTCTGTCACCGCAGGGAGCCATGACAGCATGTCCTTCTGCCTGGATGTCTCCTCTCCTGTGCTCAGATCAGAGTCCTGCTTCCTCAGATTCACCGACAGGTTGTTTCCCTGCTGGACTCGACCCTGTGTTTACCGCTGGGCCACCACGCAGGTATGCAGGGCCACCTAAAGGTGAACCCACAGCAGGAAGCTGCACCTCCTCAGATAATGCTCCCTAACTCCTAAAGCTTAAAAAACAGAAGCCTTGAAATCTGTGCTAAGTTATATAAATCAGTGATTTGGTTGATAAAATGTACGTCGGCATTCCTAAAGTCCAAGTTGAAATATTTTAAATTGCCTGACAAAGTGTCCAAAACACATACAGGAGACTTGCTGTATTATGTTGAAGCAACTTGTGATTGTTTTCTGTTTTTTTTTAAGGCTCTTTAATGTCAAAATGAGGCCACCACAACTTCACAGAGCCTGCAGCGCCTCAAACGCCTCTTGAAATACTCAGCTCACATTAATGCAGACAGGTGACAAATTAAAGGAAAAAGAAGGTGTTAGACACCACCTGCTGCTACCAGAGCAGCGTCACTGCGCCTTGGTGTTGATTCTCCAAGTTTCTTTAAGTCTACTGGAGGCATGAACACCTTTCCTTTTTTTTTCAGTTCAAAATCTCTCATAGGTGCTCAGTTGTGCCGAGTCATGTGACCCATCATATATGGTTTTGTTTCTGAACTGTCTGTTTTTGTAGTTTTGGTAACTTGTAATGATGTTGACCGCTTTCGGTTGGGTGTTGTGTTGTGGTGTTTTCCTATAATCTCTGTATAGGTATAGTGTCAGTAATGACTCTGATGTACTGTTTGCTTTATAAACATAAATCATAACCAGGAAGTAGCTACTTTCGGCTGCTTCCATATTCACAGTGGTTCGCCACAGCGGGTAGCTCTGCGTGTTTGAATTGGCACATTTTTCCTGACGCAGCCCCAAAGGGGGATTTGTTTCTGTGCAGATATTTAAGCTTAAATCTGAGTTTTGAGAAGTCCCTTTTTGGAATGACGTGATACATAGTGGGGTATTCAAAAACACTGGCTCCATGGCACAGTGGTTTACACATTCACTTAACAAGCAAAAGCTCCCTCACGGATAAGTGGGAGAAATAGGATGATGAACACACTTAGAACAACTTTGTATTCATTTACAGCAATCTATCCCTCTAAGGGGGCAACTGGACCCAAACCATGCCAGCAAAATGCCCCCCTACAGCCGGATCCACTGGCTAGAGGGGCAAAGGGTGTATTTTTTTGTCACCTGCAGCAAATCTGCTCTGTTGAGAGGCTAGAATATGAGAATATTTTGCCGTTTCCTTCTATGTTTTGCTTGGAAAAAGGCTAAAAAGTTGGTAATTATTGTTTCAGAGTTTTCTATACGAAATCATCCGTGCGCATAACAGAGACACACCGGTTTTGCAGATTAACTGGTGATGGTGAAACAGATGTGTCGTAGACTTGCTTTTCAGGAGCCGCTACCGACAAACAGGAAATAAAGGTGGTGAATAGTTCATCATTAAAAATGCATTTCTTTGTTTGTTGCTTTTTAACACGACTCAACGGTCTGCCGTCACATTGTTTTTAACAATAAAAGAGCCTTCGAGTTTAACTCGTGACGTTCCCACGCTAAATAACGATACAGGTGTCTGCGCTGATGCGTGTTCATAATTTCGCAGACGTTAAATAGTTCGGTAAACGTTCTTGTTGCCATTATTCTTCTTCCCACACACTTTTATGTGATTTGAGGATAGTCAGCCCTACAACTACAGCACACATTTTGTTATCTGCACTCAGATGGAGTGGACGTTAGTCCACCAGTGCTACGCTGTGACAGTGTGACAGTCCAACCAGGTGAACCTGTGACACACCTGCGCCTGGATTCATTCTGACCAGATTTTAGCTGAAAAAAAAATCCTCTTTCACGTTCAATACATCAGACATGAGCTCTGCAGCTATTGGTGTTTTTATGTACTGCTTCTTTATGACTAAACTAGGAAATAAATGTGTCATCAGGTTTGCTTTAAAAGTCCCAAGTAGACATGGGGGGAGAGAAAGATGCATCGATAATCGTTTTATCATCGAATTGCAGCCCTCTGAATCGTAATCGAAACGTGAGGTGCCTCAAGACTCCCACCCCTAATATTTGGAGAGGTTTCCTTTTGCTTTTATTTTCTCCTAAAGAGATCGCAACTTTACGTTATCGCATTTGTCTTTATCAAATTATCTTTTTGTCCAATTATGTCAAAAACTTAGTAAATCTGTATTACACGTTTTCTGGAGACAAACCAAAAGAAATACCCTCCCTGCCATCACTGAAGGCTATAAAAATCTTTTAGAAGATTCAAGATTCAAGGAGACTTTATTGTCATTGTACTGCAGTGCAGATACAGCGAAACTGTGTAGGCACCCCTTACTTCTCTACTAAAACACTAATAAGTTAAGAAGAATGACCAATACAAATTTCAATACAAGCAGTAGTAGAGTGCAACACCAGCAGAGTGCAAACAGTGAGTGGGAAGTCCTGTAACGTCTGCCAGAGGGGAGCACGTCTAGACAAGTAGACGTAGACAGGCAGCTGTGTGCCGATGATGTTTTCTGCAGTCCTTACAACACGCTGCAAAGCCCTGCCGTACCATGCGGTGATGTTGTGAGTCAGAACACTCTCTAACGTGCATCGGTAGTTGAGGAGGAGATCTTGGGGAAAGTCAGATTCTCCTCAGCCTTCTCAAAAGGTAGAGGCGTTGTTGCGCTTTACCGATGACAGTGGAGGCGTGTGCAGACCAGGAGAAGGCCTCGGTGATATGAAGCTGGGGAACTCTCTCCACAGCCTCGCCGTTTGTGGTCCCTGGACTCAGGTTGGCTCTTTTCTCCCTGAAATCCGCCACAATCTCCTTGGTCTTCTTGGTGTTGACGATGAGATTGCTGGTGCAGCACCAAGCTGCCTGGTTTAGCACCTCCTCCCTGTATGCGGTCTCATCATTGTTGGTAATCAAACCAATGACCGGTGTGTCATCCGCAAATTTTCTGATGGTATTTGTTGCATGGCCAGTGTTTTGGGTGAAAGTGGAGGATGTGTGTTTGCCTAACCTGACGTTCTGTGGACGGTTAGTCAGGACGTTCAAAGTCCAGTTGCAGATAGCAGTGTTTAGCCCGAGGCTGTTTGGAAACCAGTGCGCTGGGGAGGACGGTGTTGAAGGCTGAACTGAAGTCGGTGAAGAGCATTCTGACGTAAGCAGTCGGTCTATCCAGGTGCTCCAGTGCGGTATGAAGAGCCAGGCTGATTTCATCCTCTGCTGATGTGTTGATACAGATCCAGGGTGGCAGGGACAGTGCTTTTGATATGTGCCAGGATCAGTACGGTGGCCCCGAGAGGTCAAATGCTCTGCAACTTAAGAAAACACCAGCAAATAGAAAAACACTACAAAAGCACACAAAACACAACGGAAGTGAAGTTTTTTTTTTTTCCCCCAAAACTTTATTGACCATATGTACAAACAAACAAAGGCAAGTATCTGTCAATCAAAAGCACACACTGTAGCAATAACACAGGTTGAACAAATAAAAACAACTTGTATATTTGTCATGGTTCTGGGTTTTGGGCCCAGTGTTTTGAGTTTTTGATTTTTTTAGTTTTATTTTTGAGTTAATATTCTCTGTTTGTGTTTCATGTCTTTTTCCTGAGCTTCAGTTTTAATTCTCCTTCTGATCGGGTCGTGTTGTTTATAGTAATTTGTATTTTGAGTTCATTAGTTTGTGGTCCAGTTTCTGTCCTAGGTTTTTGTTGGGTTTCTGTTGTCTGGCTGTCAAGTCTCCGTCTCTGCGTTTGGTGTTTTCTCGTTTTATTACTTCCTGTTTTATTTTGGTAACTTTCTGTCTTTGTGCTTTGTTTTCAGTTTTGCTTCCACTTTCTCCTCATCTTGGATTAGTTTCATCTGTGTTTCGTTACCCTGGTGTTTCCCATACCGCTGATTACCTGGTGTGTTTTTTGTCCTTTGTCAGGTCATCTGTGTTCCCAGCCTGTTCAAGCCTCCCTGTTTGTTTAGCCCTTTGTGGGGTTTTATTTTTTTGAGACCTTTGGATTCCACTTGATTTTCTGTTCTTGGATTTCACATGGACTTCATACTCCAGCAGAATAAAGTTTGGTCTTTTTGTTCATCACACTTTGCTTCTGAAGTCTGCGTTTGGGTCCAGTTCACCATACAGCGCCACATAACGACATATACTTCACAAACCAGGACAACAAACTACATTTTTTTTGCATCGAGCTACACACCCTGTGACTAACACTCCTCTGAATCCCCGTACCTTGTGAAAATAATCTCTTTATAGTTAACTAACTTTATTGAAAAATTAAGAAGTGTATACAGAACATCTTAATGCCAGGATAAAATAACAGGCAACAAAAAGCAGAGGAAAAATAATATTTAGTTATAAATAAATCAGCCCATAAATTATTCTCATTACTTAATAACTTTGATTTAATATGATTGTTCTCTCTGCCCTGTTTTCACTTTTTTATTGCTTTACACAAGGTTTTTTTTTTTTTTTTTTTTTTTTTTTTTTTTTTTTAAAAATTTTTTTTTTTTTTTTATTTTTTTTTTTTTTTTTTTTTTTTTTTTTTTTTTATTTTTTTTTTTTTTTTAATATTTTTTTTTTTTTTTTTTTTTTTTTTATGTGTGAATTTACAAAAGTTTATATTTGTTCAACCTGTGCTATTGCTTCAGTGTGTGCTTTTGACTGACAGATACTTGCCTTTGTTTGTTCAATAAAGTTTTAAGGGAAGAAAACTTGCTGCGTTTTTCTGTTTGCTGGTGTTTTCTTAAGTTGCCGTGCGTTTGACCTCTCGGGGGGCCACCGTAGATCAGCCTTGGAAAAGAGAGGCGTGAGTGCAACTGGGCGATGCTGGACAGAGGAACAACAGCAGTGGCTAGGGAATGGTTGAAAATGCTAGTGAAGTGTATGTTTTCTGAATTTTTGGCTTAAATATTAATAAAACAAGACATTTTCTTTGTCTCACATTTATTATAGTACTTGTTCACTTGTATTCTATCAGTCAACGTCTTTAAATAAGACTCTGGAGTTTATATATTTCTATATTTATCCTCTATATTGCTACAGCAATCAGTCCTCTGTCATCAGTGTGAACTCGGTATTCGTTTTTTGGACCTGCGGATCGCCAGGAAGCCAGCAGGGGGCAGCAAACTCTTCTTCGCCCACGGCATCTACACGCTGATGACCGTCAAGGTCGGTAAACTACACTGAAACTGCATTCATGCCCCCAGTGGAAGCTGATTTACAGCAGATTTAATGTCTGTCTGCATGCAGGAGGCTCTGGATGAGCTGGCCGCCTGGCTGGACGCTCACCCCAAAGAGATCGTAATCGTTGCCTGCTCGCACTTTGAGTCTCTGACTGATGAAGACCACGCCAATCTGGTGGAGTTCATCCTCTCGCTGTTCGGACGGAAGCTGTGCCCCTCACAGGTAGATGGAGATTATTAGGAAACTAAATAAATCAGTTGATCATGGGAGAGTTAAAAGTTTATTTTAAGGTTTAAAAATGCCAAATATTCACTGCTTTCAGCCTCTCAAATAACAGCAGTAAATCCTCAGTCTGTTTTATATTGTAAATTAAATATATGTGAATACCTAGAGCTGATCTCAACTACAAGTTTATTAGGAACTCCTGTGTAAAACTAATCCAGCTTAAGACCACAGTCCTGTAATAAACGGGTCATAACCTCCAGTTTCTATTGAAACCCTTTTGATTCTTATTTTTTGTCCACCTCATTTATATCAGAGGCACTGGTATATAATTGGTATATAGTATAAGGCACCACAAACGTCACACTCCAAAATGATCCTGTGAGTACATCAACACATTTCTAAAATGGTTTCAACAAAAGACCGAACATTACAATGTTCAAGATTTACACTGTGGTATTAGACTGCATTAGTTTCAGCACGGTGTACCTAATAAACTGACAGCCTGTGTATGTGTGTGTGCAGGAAACTCCCACTCTGCGGTCCTGTTGGTCCAAAGGTCAGCAGGTCGTCGTTTCCTATGACAACGAGCAGATGGTGCTGCAGCACCGTGAGCTGTGGACTAGTATACCTTACTGGTAAAAATCCATAGACTGTAAATAAAAGACAGAGGTAGCTTTGGGGTCTGAAAAGCCAGTGCAGAAGTGCCTTAAACTTGCATTCTTTCTAATGACCAGCAGGGGGCGACTCCTCTGGTCTGATGGAGGTCTATGGGAAAATGACCCTACTGCTCACTTACTCCAAGCCCTCAGCAGACACTTGATGACTTTTTGGTCTCAGTTTCAAATCATACTTAATACAGCATGATGTTCATTTTATAAATTCTGCCTGACATCACGGTGGCTACGTCCATCTTTTATTTACAGCCTGTGGTAATTTCACAGTCCTAATCAAGGAGCACATTACCAAAATGTCTGCAATATAAGTGTTTTCAGTTGAGCATCTTGAAGTGCTTCATAATAGATGTAGAAGTCACAGAGAGAGCAGCAAGATGTCGCTAAAACATCGATTTGCGGTTTTTCTTTAGCGTGCTGTGATTTTATCACATCGGACGTTATATGTGCTTGCTGGGTAATTTATATATTGCATTTCACACCACGTCCACTATGTTAAATGTGTAAACACAGACTGTATATAAAAGATGACCATTGGTGTGTTGAGTCCCATTTTCCAGGTCTTAGACCTCATGAATGAGGGGTGGGTGTGGGTGAGAAAGAGAAACTGCACTCTCATATGGTCTTCTTCTTATTTTGGCTGCTCTTTTTAGGATCATCTGCCTCCAACTTACCTTATCTCTCCTCTGCATGTCCTCCTTCACTACATCCCAGAATCTTCTTTGTAGTCTTCTTCTTTTCCTGTGGTAGCAATATATAAATTATAAAATACACCAAGCCTAAAGCATAATTTAAAATTGTGGTCATAATTTAAACAAAATAAACATCATGTTGTAATCAGTATGACCAACAATTGAGACCATAAAGTCATCAGGAAAGTAGGGTCATCTTTAGACTTCCATACAATCTGACTTCTTTTTGAAACCAGTCACTGCCTCCTGCTGGTCTTCAGAAAAAAAAATGCAAATGCAGGTTTAAGGTAATTTCCTCATTGGCTTTACTTTTCAGGCCCTTTGTCTGCACAGCTGATCATGTCACCAACACTAAAATGATCGACTCTGACCTACCTGTGTGTTCAGGTATGCTGACAGCCCAGACCCTAAGAAAGTGATCACTTACCTGGAGGAGAAGCAGCGCAGAGGAAGACCAGGTATGAGGCTGATGGAGAAAGCATTACAGACCTGCATTCAAAACTTTAGAGCAGAAGTATTGGTTACAGTATTTAGTTTAAAAGGTAATTTTTGTAATAACCCCGCCATTACCTGGATTTAACCTGCCAAAGGGTCAAAAGGTTAGTTTTTAACGTGTAATAATTCAGAGCACCTTTTAAAAGAGTAACCTTTTAAAAGGTGCTTTTTGTATAAACCTTTGTTTAAAGAGTTTAAAGCCGTATAAAATTAGCTAAAACAGAATGTGAAGAAACTGCAGCTGTGATGTCTCTCACAGCTGTACTCTCATGTAATGCCACTTTGAACCACAAGATGGTGCAGTGAGCCAGTGTAGCATCCAACATGAGACCATCCAACATTATTCAAGTGGGATTTGTACATATAGGTTAAAGCTAAGTCATAGGTATGACGTAACTGCAAATCCTCCTGAAACCCTACGCTGTAACCTGACGTGCACCTCCCTAGCTATGTGTCATGTCGACACAGCCTGCAACAAACGTTACTGGCACGTTCAGTACCTTTGTTTCCTCCTATGCTGCTTCTTCTTCTGCTGCCATTTTTTGAATCATCCGGATAAACTTGAAGAGAAGCTCCACCGCCTGCAGAGCAACACAGGGACACCACGTGCAAGTAAAATGCTGGCAATGGCATCGACCACCTGCATGGGCTACGCCATATGATCGACATAGATTCAATGCGGAAGTATCGTTTAAGCTTGAGCTCAACGTTTGTACAGAATTCAGAAAACGCACAGACTCTGCAGCTTTTTATAACAAAAATATAACAAAACCCCCCCCAACAGATTAGTTAGTTATATTAATCGCCTTGCAATACAAAAAGGTGAAAACGTAATAAACTTTCACCACAAGGTGGCAGCAAACTCAACCAGTGTTACATTCTTCTTACATTTACAGTTTTTGTATCAAAATTACCTTTAAATATAAAGTATTAATTAAACAGAATAATCCCTTAAAAACTGAAGTTTTAATATCCAGATTTTATTTGAAAATTAACAGTCATTAGCAGTACAGTTGACATTAATCAGTCAACTGTACCTCTACTGCAGGAAGGTCTGGTTTTATTTATCGTTTTCCTGACTTCCTCTTTGACAGCTGGTTTTATTTATTTACCGATTAATTTCTTTAATGATCGGGTTTACCGACTGTTTTGTTTTCCAGCTGGGTTTTACGTCACCGGTCTGAACCTGACGGAGGACATTCCTTACGTCTTCCTGCATCCCTTCCAGGACATAAAGAAGTTGACGTTGAAGTCTCTCTCGCTGCTTCTCCGCTGGGTGGGCGAGCAGCGGCCGGGACCCGAGGGAGGCGAAGTCAACATCGTGTGCTGTGACTTTGTTGGCGTGAGCGAGTTCTGCTCGCTTGTCATCAATCTGAACTACAAACCGGTGGGCGGAGCCTGCAGGATGCTGGCAGCACCCTCCTGAGATGCCAAAATAAGTGCCAGTCAGTAATTGAACCCGTCTACCTGTCGTCCTGTTTACACAGGTGTTTGCAAGATTTTTACATCGTCACATTACCTACTACACCTTTGATTTCTACTTTATTTACCTAGTATATAAAGTATGTCTGTCATATACATTTAATCATTTAAATACATACACTTTAATTGTGTAGATAGAGGTTTATATATAACTCTAGTAGCCCTAGAGTTGCACTATTGGATGCTTTTCTGCAAATATTTGCACAAATATATACATACAGTCTACATATTGTATGTATTTTCTTTTTTAATTCTGCTTATTTTTAATTTTATCTAATTTAAATTGTTCTTTATGATTTTCTTACCTTATATTTCTCCTCAGGGATCAATGAAGGCTTATCTTTGTATTTCAGTATTACACAACATGCATCACATAAGCTAACACGCCTTTTTATCAGCACACAGTTACTCTACGAACTCTCTAGTCTGTTACAAGCATTTTGTCAGGTCTTTACAGTAACTGTATAAAAGCTGAATATTGACTCTTAAATTGTTGCAGTATTTCTTGTGATTTCTTGTTTTATTTTACTGCAAATTAATCAAATGCTGGTATTTTTAAATAAATATTTTCATAATGAAACTGCATAACTGTTTTTTTCTGGACTGTGTAGCTTCTACAAATTTTTAAAAAAGGGAAAACTGTATGCGAGTGTCAGCGTTATCCACCAATACTTTATTCTTATTTTCCTATACACCCGGACTAACTTTTAAGTTGTGTGGTTTACAATAAGTGCAGTCTGTGTGTGAATCAATGAATGCTTTATAGGTATGTCTACATGTATGGTGCATTCATTTTTGTTATTCTTTGTTTAAAGAATAAAATCTAATTTGTAAAAACACCAAGTTTTCTAGGCCAATAATGGACTGCCTAAATGTTTACATGGACTGGATGGTGAATATTTTTTATTTTTTTTTACAGCTCTGTGTTGCTAAGACAGAGACTCAAGTTGCTGAGTGTCTGAAAACCAAACACTGGACACCAGGAATAGTCTGGGGCCCCTATCCTTTTTCACATGACTGTACACAATCGAGGTTATCATCATTCAGTCCCTTTCCTTTAACATCCATATTAAACAGGTCTCTAAATCCTGTTTTGTTTTTGTTTTTTTCCCAACTGAGAAATATTAGTAAACTGAGGTCCATAGTTTTAAAGAGGAGCTGCAGATGCTCGTTCATGCATTCATCTCATGTCATATTGACTTTTGTAATTCACTGTTTAAATCTGCCCTGAATTGCTTGCAGGTAACAAAATGATGCCACTGAGGTTAAATAAACTTAGCACAAAAAGTAAGGAAATTTGTGTTTGGTCGATTATTTCTTTGTTGTAACAATGCTTCTTGGCAATAAATCTCATACTGTTGGAAAGCCTGTTTATTTCCCTTTAAATGGTGCCACATTTGTAAGGAAAATGCATTTGTGGGTTGAGCAGCAGAGTTGAGTATGTGGGTTGCGCCCATGAAGAGCTTGCCAAATCTTCTCTGCCAATGCCAAACAGCTTATTCTGCTACTGACTCTTGTTTGGTGTCGTTTATTGGATTAGATGATTGAAGTCTGAAGAAACAAGACATATTACATATTACAACATTTAACAAACAGGGGCCTCAGTAGCATGTGGAAGAACCATACACAGCCACAACAGCCTGGCACCTCCTCCTCATGCTGGTCACCAGCTTGAAGTTGCCCTATGGCACGGGCCCTATCCAGATCAAATTTCCTTACTTTTTGTGCTAAGTTTATTT
>VUQI01060212.1:13920-25708 GCA_015106735.1 Paratilapia polleni | reverse complement strand
ATAGGCCAAGAAGGCCTCTTTTGATACCAGGACTCACACACGACTCAGGAAACAGTACTGACCGAGTTTACAGTTTATTTGGAATGGGATAATAAACAGTTCACAGCTCGGAAGCCGGCGAGTCAGGTCACAGGTGTGTACTGGAAGAAGAGAAAGATGATTAATCAGAGAATCCACTGAGATCCACTTACTGGGTGAGGGCAGGACGAGCAATCTTACTTGGGGGAATCCGGTGATGCATTGGAGCCAGGGGTTCACTTTCTGGAGGAGACGTTGGAGGGAGGACAGGCAGGTGAATGGTTTTAGGAGTGAATCCAGTAGGTCCAGAGACGGGGAGCAAATGACAGGTGAGATTATCCTTGAATGGATACGGAGAACTGAAACGAGAAACAGGGCAGCCACAGGTGAGTAACAAGATTTCTAACTTATTGGTATATCTAAAGGTAGCCTGATTACCGCACGGATGAGCAGACAATCTGGCGAAGGTGGAGTGCTTGAACTGGTCCTTAAGAGCAGGCAGGTGATGAGGGATGCGGTGCAGGTGCTCTGTAGAGGAGTGGCGTCCAGGCTCCACCCGGAGAGGTGGAGTAATATCAGGCCTTGGAAACTCCAGAAAGCAAACCCAATTGGGCTATGACAGTATTGGCTAATGCCAGCTTATTACCCACTGCCCTGATATGTTTGTGTTTGAAAGCAGCTTTTATTAAACAAACTGACTTATTTTCGATGCTTTAAGTTAGCTTTTGCTTTAAGTTCTTTTTATTTCTAGCTCAATGTTGTCTCATTTATATTTTATAGCTTTTTTATGTATCGAGCAATTGGACAGCAAAATATTGTAATTGAGTTATCACTGTTCTCTATTTGTTCTCATTTGGCACATTTGTTCATTTGCATTTTACTAGGTGTATGCAAAGAGAGGTTCTTTTTCATCTGTAAAAAAAAAAAAAAGCACATACAGTATGTGATGTCCAATGTCAAATAATGTGAAAAAATATAGATAAAGATTCATTAGATCTTAAGTGGGGATGACACCAAAAATAACCGAGCTCCAGGTTTTCTTGTTCTTTGTGCGCACGTGAGTTTTATTGTGACTGCATTCCCTGAAACCATGTTCCCACTTTCGGACAGACCTTTCTCTTTAAGGTGCCTCGGCAGTGATGTGCTGTGAGGCCGACAATGACACAGCTGAAAACAGTGGTAGTGTTATTTATTTATTTTGTCTCATTCACTGATGTTAAAAGTATGGTGTGCTGTTGATGCTCCAGGTCTTTCTGCTCAGAGATTTTTTTCCCCCTGCTCCACTCTTACTGTAATATGACTGACAGTCAGTTATCCACATCATTATTATTAATACTTATATTGAACCCAGACTCAGACAGTGATATTAGTGCATTAGTCTTACCATGCGGTGCTACCCGCTGTGGCGACCCCTTGTGACAAGGGAGCAGCCGAAAGTAGCAGCAGTCTTAACCAAGTGGCAACCTCTGGGACTGAAAAATGAAGCCAAAAAAATTGCAGTACCTCTAATGGCCACTTGAGGTTGATTTCAGTAGTGCTGCACAGACTCTAATGTTAAAATGCCCAACATCAGCAAAGAAATTAACATGTTTACAGCCTGGTACAATAGGCAGATTCAGCATCTATAGCTACTTATCCCCTTTATGAATTTTTAGAACTCATCCATGTGGATTTCAGTAAGACTTTATGAGTTATTAGGGGTGTTGTCTTCTTGACTAACAGGTGCATGCTGACACAGAGGGCTGTAGCTGATAGCTGTCTGCTAGGTCTTACCTCAGCTAATTTTAGTCGCTGAACTGAACCGCTTAGCCGTGTTTGAGCTGTTGGTGCCTTCTAGAGCATTTTAATGAAATTTTCTGACAAATATTATGGCTTGCTGTGGGGTACAGCCTGTCCAAGAAGTTTTCGCTCCACTTTGGTGAGCGAAATTCTAGTATTTTGTTAGTCTGTCTCTAATTAGTCTGCACTAATTAGCAGGTGTCTGTGCATTGCACCTGTATAGTCTAATGATGCAGCTTGCTAAACGAGCTTTATAGCTGATAACTGATAACTTCACCCTGTCATCCAAATATGGTCACTTCTGGTTCCAAAAAACCAACATGCCCAAAGCCAAAATGCAGAGTCCTACAGCCAGTGGGGGATGTCACAGTGGCTACATCCATCTTTAGGATACAGTCTATGATCATGACCTATTCAGAAGAAATGATGAAATGTCAGAGTTCTTTGTTTAGTAGTTAAGCCACATTCCTGCTACTTTGTGCTACACCTGATCTGGTGTATGTGTCTTAAAGTTAAACTTTTTTAGATGACATATGGTGTTGTGCATGTAATTTTTTTTTTTCGATTGCTTTTTTTATTTTGAGGTTGAGTGTGGCACAGTTAGACACAGTATCAGAAATAAAGAGGCATACTATATGTTGGTAATGTTATAAAAAATTGAAATTGAACTGTGAGATCCAAGTGTTTCTGTGTATTAAAAGCAACATGTAGTAATATCTGTGTATCCAAACTGCCAAACTCAACCCATTTTAGAGCGGCCATTAACAACTGAACAATTTAGTGCCTCTAACTGTTCTCGCAGTTTACACTGACCCGATGGGTTAGAAACTCTGGAGGACCAGTTCGGTGTATCATTCTATTTATTAAGGTTTTACTAGCATCTGTTTTTCTGCTTTCTGTTTTACTTTACTGACAAACTTGGAAAAAAAATTGCAATCGTTAATCTTAAATGTAATTCTCTATTTAAATTCTAGGCTGATTTATATCTTTTAGGTTCCTAATTGTGCTGTGAAAGATAATGATGGATTATGAAGGCTAATAACTGTGTGTTCTCAGTGCTTTTCTCCTTTTTTGCTGGCTTCCCCCGAGCTTTGAGCTGCATAGCAATTTGTTTCGAAATGACAAAATGTCATTTAGAAGTAATTTTGATGGATGCTGAAGTGTGGCTTAGAACACAATAGCCCCTGTTAATTTGCTTCAAAATGCTTGACCATATCTACCTGCTTCACTATCAAGAAAATAAGTAAAAACATAGAGTTGCTTAGTAACAGTGTGAAGTAATTACATTAAATTCTGTCATGAATAAGAACACCTTAACATCTTTACTACTTAATATGGTTGTAAGGAAGCATCTTATTTGTTGTAGATATCCTAATTTGGGTATTTCAAGTGTTGCCAGTGGGGTTTTTTTTAGACATGAACACAAAGCACTTTTTGAACGGAACAATTAACTTGTAGGTGGACTAAAAACAACAAAAGCACACTGTGTTTATAATTTCCTTTACTCCATAATTAATTTTTTCCCTTGTGTAGCTCTTATGTAACCACACAAAAGGTCTCTAACAAACTTTTAAAAAAGTTTTAATTGCTGCTGTAGGCAGCTCTGTTTTTGCGGCTGTTTTGACTACATGTGAGAGTATTGTTACAAATGCAACGAAAAATCTGTCTCTAAATTTCTAGAAGTTTAGTGTTTCAGGGAATAAATTCAGCTTTCCCAGCTGTAATGACACGGTTTGTCAAGTCAGATTTGAGGTGAATGTAGCATTAGCTGTTAGTTGTTGCTCAAACAGTGCATTCACTTTTACATGTAATAACCAATTTCTCTCTCCTCTTACTCATCCTCTTTCTTGCCTTCCTTCCTTACTTCCTTCCCTTCTCCCTCACTGCTCCTCAGGGCATCAGCAGTCTGTTCAGCTCTCTGAAGGTGGTCCGCCTGCTGCGTCTGGGCCGGGTGGCCAGAAAATTGGACCACTACCTGGAGTATGGTGCTGCTGTTTTGGTCCTCCTTGTCTGCGTGTTTGGACTGGTGGCCCACTGGCTTGCCTGCATCTGGTATACTGCTTTCAAAAATGAGTTTAAAAGTCACAGAGGAAACCTTTCATTCTGTCACAATTTAGTACCATCTAAAGGCTCCTGCTGGCTGTTCTAGGCATTTACCTACAGTAATTACTTATGCATGCTCATTGCTCCTCTTCTCCCTATCTGTATATTACATATCACCTACTGCTTTTCTGCTTACTACAAGCTTTGTTTAGTTTTTGACACCAAATATCGAGTGATATGCTAATTTATCTATGCCCCACAGCCAGCAAAAGGATCTTTAACAGTTCCCTTATAAATCAAAATGCAGAATCCCTCTTCAAATCATTCCTTAACTGCAAATAATCACAAACATTAAACACCACGGCAATATTTTTCTGATGTATTACTGTCCTGTTTACTCACTGAGATATAGTCTGGGGTCATTTCTGTAGTTATACTTTACTCAAATTACCAAGCAAAATACCGCAAATGTGTACTTCCAAAGCTGCGTTTGTTTTTTTTTTCTTTTTAATTAAAATAAAAGTGGACATTGCATAAAGGAAGGAACCTTAATAAATAAATAACTGAGCCTCAACACACCAAAGTGAAGCTTCAAATGTTCTTTCACTCCTCAATGTGTTCTTACAGTAAAGGTTTATGGTATGATTAAGGTTTACTGAAGTGCCATAGCCAATATTATAAGCAAATGGAGGGATTTGAAAGACTCTGATTTTATGTTAAGGGCTGTGTGCAGAATTAATTGAAGAATTAAGACATTTTATATGTTTTTAAGAGGAGTTTTTCCTCTGCTAACTAGCATTTGCAATAATGAATTGTATTCGCTTCTGACAGGAAACAGTTCTTGCCTGGATTTTGCTGTTTGTCATTTTCTTTGAAGGCTTGGCTGCACGGTTTACATATTAAACCTGTAAGGTCGACCTGCCTTGTGCTTTAAATTGGGAAGGGCAACATTTTTTTTTTAATTAATTAGTAAGCAAAGGGCCAATAGGATAACTGAACATGGTCACAGGTTACAAATATTACTGACATTAAAACCTATAAATGCTATATTACCATTTGAATGAACCTACATCTTGCCAGTCATCTGCTGTGCATCACTGTCTTGGTCACTGTTGAAACACATTATACTGGAATTGTGTCAAATAGCAGTACAGACTCACTGCATTTACTCCCATGTATTGGCAAATGCATTTTTGTAGCATATAAATATATCTTCATGAATACAGGGTTCATTAAACTGCTGACCCGTGTATTTAAGTGCATTTACGTATTTATTAAAACTAGTTTTGAACATACATTATGATACTAAAACAGACAGAATATGAGCACTCATGTAGTCAGGTCATGTATGGAGAATATGGGATGAAAAGCAGTGATACTTTGAGGGGTCTTGAAGAGGGTAATAATAGAGTTTTTAGTTAGATCTCAATCAGATTCTTCAGTTGTCACACTTGGTGAATGCACTTAAATTTTGTCCCAAACAGGTACAGCATCGGAGACTACGAGGTCATCGACGAGGCCACCAACACCATCAAGATGGACAGTTGGCTTTATCAGCTGGCTATAAGCATCGGATCGCCTTACCAATACAACGCCAGCGGTTCTGGAGAATGGGAGGGGGGCCCTGGCAAGGATTCTCTGTACATCACGTCTCTGTATTTCACCATGACCAGCTTGACGACCATTGGATTTGGAAACATCGCCCCCACCACAGATGGAGAGAAGATCTTTTCTGTGGCCATGATGATGGTGGGATGTAAGTACAGGACAGACAGTTGCTTATTGCTTGGCTGTTTTTTCTTTGATGGCGGCTTTCTAGTGGTTTTTAAGGGAACGAGCCTCTACTGGTTGTTGTTTTGGTCAAATGGTACTGTAGGCCATTCAGTAAGTATCACTCTGCTGCTGTTATGTTTATTATAGACACTGAAATTGCCTAAAGGAGCTGGCTTTTGATGGAGTTCTGTGTTGACATTTGACACAAGGTGATTTGCTGTTTGAAAGTTTCAGGTGCTGTTAGTTGGTCAGTCCGATGCTTTATTTCTACAGTGCTAATTTAATTACTGAAAGATGTAGCTGACCATTTAGGACATCCAGTAGATAATTCCTAATGAATTTATTGACCTCTAAATCAGATCAAATCAGACACTGATGTACACATATGCACATTCATATTCCCCAAAATCCTACCCTATACTGAGTACTGGGTACAGGGTTCCAAGATGGAGCTTCATACATCACAGTGAAGGTTTGTCATATGCTGAAATTTTTTTTTTTGCATTTTTGAGCACATGAAACGCTCTTTTGACAAAACACAGTTATTACTGTAAGCCATGGTGACGTCCGGCTTTCATTCATTTTACTGAAACCTGTGTGGCTTTTTATGACCTTGATTAGGTCCACTGTGAATACTTTGCATTTGAACTCTACACTAACTTTCCACCGGTGCCTTTTATGAGGTCAAAATTTAAGATCTACACCCAAACTCTTAATCTGTAACCCAGATACTACAGGTCAGTGTCTACTCCTGGCAAAATTAACGATCGCACAATCTTTTTGAGCCACCTGAACACTGAAAATGCACACAAATCCAAAGTGTAGGAACAGAACCATGTGCACGTCTACCTTTTTAGGAGGGTATATCAGGGCCCTAGGAGTACTAAAAGAATCAGTAGTATATCATTTTGTACTGATTGGCACTTCAGTTTTGTGGCGTTTTAAAAAAGATTGAGCCACAGGAAGGCTTCTTTGGTTGCAGTCAATGATGCTCAATCACAAACTGTTTATTTTTCTGATTTGAAGCGGTTTCCAATCACAGCGTACCCTGCTTATCATTACCACTCCATTCTTGCTATCTAGTATTGACTATTGCACAAAGGCCCACATAATCTTTATAAGCAGGAAGCTTTATGGTTATTATTGAACAAAATATCTCAGTGGGGTTAAATAATGGAGAATGTTAACAGGAAAATTACTGTTGAAAAGGTTTTTGTAAACAGTGTTAAAGGCTGTTCACAGATCTACATGGCAGGAAGCACCGTGCTGATGATGAAAGCAGGAGATAACCGAAAAGAACAATAGAAGGCAGCATGAGGCACAGATGAAAAATGGCAAATTGTACTCCCTGTGGTTAATCCGAGGAATCATTTGAACAAATGACTTAGCGATAAGATATTTAACAGTGAGTGGAGAAATTCATCTTGTGTGACAGCCAAACGATATGGATTTTGTTTTTTCTTACACCGAGGTCTTTGTCTTTGTTAAAACAATCCCATTATTTTGCAAAAGAAACATTTGGTCACACGGTCACCTCAACAGGCTTCGCCTTTAACTCGCTGCACAGACTCACTGCTGTTAATCTTATTTGTCCCCTTAACCATGACCAAGTTGTCAAAGCCTAACCGTAGTTCATTAGTTACAACCTGAGTCTTTTTATACCTAAAACCAGTTGCTCTTGGCATTACCATTGATTAAACGTTATCAGGAGGTTTGCAGAATATGAAATGTCACTGTTCTTCTCCCGGGGAGGTAAATGATGTTGCAGGCTCATGGTGGACTCTTCATAGAGGAATGCAGTACAGGAAAGAGGGAAAACTTTGAAGTCTGTTCTACACGGTCATTTTGTTGGATTGGTGACAACAGAACGTAACTGGGTATTATGGTGCATGTTAAGAAGACTCAGTTGTGTTTCTTTCAACTGGTTTCTCAAAGCAAATGGTTAACTGACTTTATTGTAAGTCAAGATCTGCTCACACTATACATTTACATGTGTGAACACTGAGGACTTTAGAAAGTACTGCAAGACCTGTAGATGATTTTTATTTGATTTGATTTGTCTGATGTTATTTGAATAATATGGATGGAAGATATGATGGAGCATTTGTTGATATGAAGCTGCAGATGGGATCCGTGCTCTGCTAGTTCAGATAGCTCAAGACTCCTGTTTCAAATTTTATCAGCCCACTAAAGGGCCGTTATGAGTCGATGTAACTCCCATACAGTTAGGCCCATAATTTGTTGGACAAAGACACGAAAAATACGTTTGAATCTCTGAAAATGGGGGACTGTATGAAAATGGCAGTAACTATTAAACAGTTAATTTTTTTGTAAATGCCCTTGAATTAAAGCTGAAAGTCTGCACTTAATCACATATGGAGTTAAAATCCACTGTGTTGGTGTACAGAGGCAAAACTACAAAAACTGTGCCTGTTTCAAATAAATTATGAACCTAACTGTAGATATGGCAGCTAGGCAGCCTCATTCACCAGGCAGCAGGTTCATCAGTTAATTATCAATTAATTTTATAGTTAATGTGCCCAGGAAGAAGGGGTGGGTGTTTCCACCTAAAACAAGGAATATATACATGAATAAATGTTTATATATTTATTCCTGGTATTTATAAATGGTGGAGTGGTTAGATAACATTCATCTGTAAGACTTGAGTCCGAGAGCTGTCTCTTAAGCTTCACTGAGACTCAGATTTTACTTGTCTTTTCACACACAGTTTTTTAAGGTACCAGAATATTAGAGAAGATCGTTGTTTGGATATACGTCCTTTCACAGTGTTATCCATGTGTTAGAGAGCTCAATTTTCTACGTTACCACATAATCGAGTTTGCTTTCTGTTTGTCATTGAGGTAAATAGAAAGAATGGGTGATAATGCACCGGGGATTAGTACTTGGAGTACAAGTATAGGAGAAAGTCTGTGCTTTCCATCTTATTGCCAAAGTTTGGCCAGTTTTCTTAAAGAAGGAGAAACCATGCAATGAGTCCAGAAACAGAAATCATGTAGCCAGTGGTTATTTTTAATTCTTCAAATGTTTTCATATCTGTCCTTGCCTCTGCCAGTGTTCCTCACACACGTCATGTACAAACTTTAAAGCCAGTTCTCAGTTTTCCAAAACGCCAGGAGGATTTAGACTCCTTGGTGCATGGCGCTCAGGATACTGAGATGTTAAGAAGCTTCCAGTGGAGGAATAGTTTAATTTAGTATAAATTTTAGTGGTATAAACGATCAGTTGGAGCCTGTTTGTTCAATATTTTTTCTTTAAAACTTTCAGTCTTTTTGGGGAAGATGCGTTTTCCCCCAAAATTGTATTGCAAAAGCCTTTCTCTCTGTTATTCTGCTGGCCTGATGGGGCTTGTGTAACAATGTCTACATCCTGGAGGAAAAGTTACTTTCAGGCCATCAATTATTCAAGTATACGCACAGTCTGCAAAACTGTGAATACAGAATCTTACACTGTGTACTTCTTCTTATCAAGCGCTCGCCTGGAGGCTTTGTCAGAGGAATGACAAACAGAACAGTTTAGGGAGTAAGGTAAAACAGTTATCTTAGCAGTGACCTTTGCAATGGGCATTAATGTTGTCAGCAATGAGGGTCGTGTTTTCTATGATTATATTTCCACAAAAATGACAGGTTTTTAACTGAACTTTCTCTTACCGTACAAGTCGTTAAATCTTAAGAATCCATACCTATTATCATAACCACACTGTTTACCATAACTTGATCCTCAAATCTTGTACCTGTCTTGTATCGTGCAGTTGTTTCACTTGGCAAGAAATGTGATTTGTTTTCTTCTGTAGACGTGTCTACCTTAGGCCGAAGCTGCTGTACATTATTCATCACATCTTGTATGCTTGAACAGTCTCATGACGGTTGCTCTCCTTATCTCATGCAAATAAGTTATATGTGTATACGGAACCACTTTGGTTGTGTTATTTTCAATAAACAAAAAAAACAAACAAAAAAAAACCTGTTCCTGAATTACTCTGTTTTGCCATGAGAAAAGAAACAGTGTTTCTGATTCTAATGGACATTTATTTTCAGAACTGTGCAGAGAATGTACCTATTTCTCCCGTGATCCATGACCTCAGTTAACACTTTTTTTTGGATGAGTTTATGGTCAAAATTGTCAGTTTCAAGTCTTGTTGAATATATTATGGTGCTTGTTTTTAACATTATGGTCCCCAGCAGAGTTGAAAATGGTGGGCTTGCGATTGACAAGTCATGACTGTATGTGCATGGAGTGGATGGAGTGTCCACTGGTATTTTACAGTCAGATTCAGCCCCTTGCTCATCATGTGCAGAAACCAAGCTTCTCAAGCCAGGACTTTGCTAACCAATGCATGACATAATAGTGGCTGTATCCATTTTTTATAGTATAAAGTCTCTGTGTGTGCAAGTTAGAGAGTAGTAGCAAAGTATCTTCAGGAACAACTGATCTACTGTACAATGTACACCTAGCATCTCTTTGTGATTAACTGCTCCAAATCTTTCTGAAACGTAAAGTTTTACCCGTCACCATACCTTTTAATATATGTTATTCACAATATCCACAATATTTTCCTTAAAAATCAACACTTTGTGCTGTGGTCTGATTTTAACAGAGAATCAGTCCCGACTCAAAGCCTGTGGTATCTAATTTTGAACTTCTGGCTGGAGGGATGAACAATGTCCCTCAGCTTTATGCAGTATGGATTATGGATATGATAGTTCACATGAATCAGAAATGTAAGGGTCAGTACATAAAGCACTTATATTTGGATTTAGTGGTTGAAACATGAGTTTCAAAACGCATCTCCAAGGAAGTCCTTGATCACTGATCATTGAGTTTTCAGAACGCTGAAACATTTTGTCCTTTCAGACCTAATTATAGCTGTTGGAAATCTGTCTTATGATCTGAGTTTGGCCAGTTTTCTGAAGGACAGAAAAACAAAGCAACTAAATGAGCCCAGAAACAGAAAGCTTGTGGCCAATGGTTATTTTTAAGTGTTCAAGTGTTTTCTTAGCCTTCCTTAAAGTGTTTGGCAGTATTCAGCAGTGTTTCTCATACACCTCATATACAAACTTTAAAGCCAACGTTTTTTTAGCTTGCCAAAAATCCAGATGATCCTGCCTGTGGAAAGTGTTAAGGTTTGGCCATTTTAAAAGCACTGTGAAGCTTTTTTTAACAGACACTTTGTAAAAGCTGGCATTTTGGAATTGCATTTAAAAAAAAAAAAATAGTTTTGTCTTTAACGATCTGTCCCTGCCCTGAGGTTTAGTATCTGGGCCAAGCCAGAACCTCCCTGGGCTGTTCTCCATATTGTTTTTTCCTGGCAATTGGACCTTAAACAGCCTTGGCTTGGTAGTAAACAATACAGAGACATGATATGCTTTTCAGTGTCTGTTCTGTCTGGCTGTGACTGATAGTCCTCTTGGCATGGCAGACTCTCAGACAGGCTGTGCGGGCAGTTTTACTGATCTCAGCAAGCGAGTGCTGATAGTGAGACTGATTCATTTCACTTTCTGGATTTTTCTGTGAGACTTACGGTGCATTACAATATAAATAATCAGATTTACACCACTGTGAAGCTGCAGGAGAAAAAATATTTCCAATAAGGTGCCATTTAAGGAGGGTTTATAAGCTCGAAGCATTATGCATGCGTTGTAGTCCATAAATCAGTTACTGCTGTTAAGATATTGGTTAGAAACCATTAATAAGGATTTTAGGATGCTGAGTTGTGAAAATATACAGTGGATGCAGAAAGTATTCAGACCCCCTTCACTTTTTTCAAGTTTGTTATATTGCAGCCTGATGCTACAATTCTTTCAATTATTTTTCCCCCTCATTAATCTACACTCAGTACCCCATAATGACAAATTGAAAACAGAATTTTAGGAAAAAAACTGAAATATCACATTTACATAAGTATTCAGACCTTTTGCAAAAACACTTGAAATTTAGCTCAGGTCCCTCCCAGTTCTCTT
The DNA here is from genome assembly GCA_015106735.1 of Paratilapia polleni. Classification (NCBI taxonomy): domain Eukaryota; kingdom Metazoa; phylum Chordata; class Actinopteri; order Cichliformes; family Cichlidae; genus Paratilapia; species Paratilapia polleni. Next base: position 14,117 of record VUQI01060212.1, on the reverse strand, counting down.
GACTGTTGCTGAGCTGTTTCTACACCTTGATTGGAGTCCACCTGTGGTAAACTAAATTGACTGGACATGATTTGGAAAGACACACACCACTCTATAGAAGGCCTCACAGCTGATAATTCACATCAGAGCAAAATCCAAGCCATGAGGTCAAAGGAACTGCCTACAGAGCTCAGAGACAGGGGTTTTGCAATTCACAG
>VUQI01060209.1:42668-55823 GCA_015106735.1 Paratilapia polleni | reverse complement strand
TTTTCATTTAACTTTTCAAATTAAGGCTTGGCATCTGTGTGTGTGTGTGTGTGTGTGTGTGTGTGTGTGTGCGTGCATTCAGCAACACAACACATGGACACACGTTTCTGCACAGGCGCACATGGATAGTGTGTATGTGTGTGTAAGGAAATGATATTATTCTTGTTTCATAACAGAGTGCATATTGCTTTGTGCCCTGACATCCCCTGATGGTGCTGCTGATTATTTCAGGGGCGAGCAGCTCGGCTTCCTAACAAGATGGCTGTGATACAGATGCCGGCGCCAAAAACATTTCCCAAGTGCGTCAGCACTGACGAGTTGGCCACTTCTCTAACTGTACGGACTTTTACTTCAAGCATTTTTCACATATTTTTATATTAACATTAACTTCATATTGCGTGTTGTTGTATACTTACAGCCCTTGTTGTACACTGAGCGCAACTTCTACTTTAAAAGTGCAAAAAATTGAAAATATACTGGTAATTTTCTGCAAGTTTGTTATCCTTTTTTTTTTTCCATAAATGGTAAATGATAAAATTCAATGTGTGGTTAAAAATACAGAAAAACATCCCTAAAAAATTAATACAGAAAATTCCTTTATTTTACAACGATATATTGTACTGTATTTTTACAGATTTTCTTCTTCTTTTTTTTTTTTTTACTGTGCAGAGATTGAAAAATTGCCACTGATAATGTTATTAGTTGTTGTAGGCTCAGGCAGAGTCTTTGGTCTCATATTCATACACATGTTCTGTTGCAGCAAACTGAATATGTCACCTTTGACGCTACAATCAACACTTCACATCACTCTATCTCTCTACAGAGCCAAAGTTATATCAGTTACTATCTAATGAACCACACTGCTTGGTCAGGTAATTAATGAGCCGACTGAAAGAAAATGAGTAGCCAGTTGTTTAGATAATCAAACTGTTTTGTGACCATTTTTTAAAGCAGAAATGTTAAGGCTCTGGTTTCAGATTCTTATTTATGATGGTTTTTCCTGTTGATTACTTTGCATTTTGGACTGCTGATCAACAGACAAGGTTAGGCTTCACCTGCAAAAGGTGAAGCCTAACCTTGCTGTCATCAACCATAGCCATCTTGAGCCAGTCTCAGCTGCTGTGGCTATCTCCCCTATCAGTTCTTTAGCCCCCAAGCCGAACTTCTGTATGCAACCACTGATGTTCCAGGCAAACTATGGCAGCCAACTTCAATGGGAAATGAGGCGGCACGCCATCTTTTGGTCCTCCCAGGGCACAGTGAGTTTGACTACCAAGATGGATTTTGTACACCTGGATAGGAGAATCATGTCTGGGCGGAGTGTGGTGACTGCCGCTTCATATCACTTTTATGCATCCATCCACCCATCCATCCATTTTCTGCCACTTATCCAGGTTTGGGTTGCAGGAGCAGCAGTCTAGCTAGAGACGCCCAGATCTCCTTCTCTTCGGCCACCTCCTCCAGCTCATCCAGGAGGACTCTGAGGCGTTCTCATGGCAGCCGAGAGATATAATCTCTCCAGCGTGTCCTGGGTCTGCCCCAGGGCCTCCTCCTGGTAGGACATGCCTGAAACACCTCACCTAGGAGGCATCCAGGAGTCATCCTAGTCAGATCCCCGATGTGGAAGAGTAGTGGCTTTACTCTGAGCCTTCCCAAATGACCTTGTGGCCGGACCTTAGCCCATGGGGCCCGGCCAGACACAGCCCAAAAACACTACATGGGCCTGCTCTCCTGTGGGTCCACCATTTGCAGGTGGGGCTGTAGGTTTTTGGTGCTTTGTGGATTGGGCAGCGGTCAGGGGTGGATGTCCTGGCGGTCCGATCCCCAGTTGATTAATCATACCACTTTTAGCTCAGGAAATAGTGAAGAATTTTCACAATTTTCTGAACTTATACATAAAACAGTTAATAAGTGTAATCAAGAAAATGATCTGTAGATTATTCATTAACAAAAATAAAGATAAGTGTCCTATCTACTCTTCTGTCATTTAGATATGAGGGCTTGTTTGGTAATCAGGCAGCCAGGGACTGGCTGCTTATTGTTTTCAGGAGGAGCTTACGTCAGTGTGGTGCCTTTGATTGACACTGACTGTATGCTTTACTGATTCCATTTCTAATTTTTACTAACGCAAGTATTTATATATATTCTATGTTACCTGTTTTTTATCATGTTTTAATGTAAAGCACCTTCAGTTTACATGTAATAAAGTGTGCTAGATGAACAAAATTTCCATTCCAATACATTCCACTATACATAAATTCCTTTTCTTTTGATGATTTTAGTATAGTATAGTCATGCATTTGCACAATTGCTTTTTATCAATATAAACCAGTGTTTTGGATATTTTTGTGTGTTTATTCATGCCAGTACATCCATTTTCATGAACAAGTCTATGATTGATAATATTTTTTTTAGTTAATTTAACTTTATTAACATTTTTCTTAGTAGTAATTTGATATATATATATATTTTTAAAAAAAACAACAATGTTCCCTGATTTGAGAAGCTACAATTGCTAAATGTTTGGTGGATCATTTGATCCACTAGTTGTTTCATCTCTAATGGAAAGATTTTTCTTTTGACATCTAAGACTCTTCCTTTGAGCCTCATCGTTTTAAAGCTTGGATTCTTTTGAAGTCTGTGATCTTTATTGACAATACGCACATCCGGTTAAAAGCTTTGTTCCTATCAATTTCTGCAGGACTGTAGCAGAGGCCTGTATATATTTGCTGCTCTGAGGCAGTTAGACCACATTCTCAAGCCAGGACTCCTGGTGGTCACCCAAGAGGAGGTTGCTCAAATGAGGCTCTTTGAAGCTGCTCACCCCAAGACACAACACAAATGCTAGGCAAATAAGGAGGAAAAATAAGCATGCAGAGTGTAATCAGATAGATAGGAAAAGAAAGAGGAATCTGGAAACATAAGGATGGGAAATAAGGGCAGTTTTCATGTAGGGCAGCTTCTGAGGGCACCTTTAAACTAATGAGGAACACACAAACACAAACTATCTACTGAGATTCGAGAGAAAAAGTGTAGCTGCCATGGTGATGATGCCCTTTAGGCTTATGTGTGCCACTGACTGCATGATGTGCACATGGTGATAAGAGAGCTCCGTCATTCATATTTTATCTACTATGAGCATGATATTCTACTGCATTATTCACACAAATACAAAGAAACATCTTTGTGGCACATGACCTATTTAATACTGAAATAACCTCTTGTTTAAAAAAGATTTGAGAGTTTTGAGAGAAAGAAGTGTTGTTCTGAAACACTTAGAGAGACGGACCAACGGATGACGGAGAGAGGAACGAGCTGATAAAGGTGAAGACAACAACAACAACAACAAAAAAACATCAAAAACAAAATCAGAGAGAGATTAAACCAAATCATCAAATCCCCCGAGTTAGAGAGGAAGCAAACACAGAGGGAAAAGAGCAGTAGAGGAGATCTATTCCTGACTGCTGCTCTGAGCCCTTCTCTGAGCCCAATGACAAAACAAGCTGCTTTGATGTCTCTGGTGCTCCCTTCTCACAGAGAACCAGTGCAGTTACACAATATATACTGCTGCTAAAACAAGGATGGGAGGAAACAAACGGAGCAACAGAGGAAAAGACTGACTAATATAAAAATGATGAGTGAAGAGCAGAGGGGTGTGGAGCAATTTCATAACCCTGCCATCAACTCAGCAGTAGTAAGGCAAAAATGTCAGCAGGTTTACTTATTCTGTGCAGGATCTTATGAGACTAACCCCAAGCTTCTTCCCTTACTGTCCAGTACCATCATGCCTAACAGGACAGTTTAACAGGTATCATTGTGCTTTACATAACAATGAGGGGAAATTTTGTTTGTTTTGTTTATTTTCCACAATGGGAAACATCTGTTACAGAGATCCTTGTAAAAGAAGTCACTGTTTTATGGCCAGAGGCATGTGACCAACCTCCAGCTCCCCTTGAAAGTGTTATAAAATGAATAATAGTTCACTGTGAATGTTTCTCAGTAAACCCTTTTATGTTCTCACTATGCCACCTAGTGCTGAATCCACTATAGTGTCTGTTCCTCGCTCTCTCTTCTGTTTGCTTTTCTTCTCTTGCATTCTTTTTTTGTGCATATATACAAATCACATTTGGGAAACTTGCTGGGTTTTTTTCTTACATGGTGCTGCAGCTAATACAATTTTTCAGAACATCACAGCAAAGGGAGATCATAAACCGAGGCAGGCAAACAACTACCACCACATGGTGGCACTGTTTAATAATCACAAGATGTGGTGAGATTCAAAAACCCCCACACATAAAAATAATGAACTCAAACTACCACGAATGAAACAGAAAATCAAACACATAAATGTAATGGCAAAGGAATAACGTATAATTGGAATTAAACAAATGCAGAAGCCTTATTCTACAGCCCTAAAGCTGAAATAGCAACATGTAGGACTCAACAAGACTTTAAATCACGTGTGGTGTATAATGACTAAGCAGAACACAGACACATGAAAACAATTTAAGTGCTAATTTAGTGCTTATTTTGTAAGGAAATATACAAATTAATCACAGCTACACACACACACACACACACACACTCGTTTTGACATCTTAGTGGAGAACTCCATTGACATAATGCTTTCCCTAGCCCCTCACCCTAACCCTAACAATCAGAAATGAATGCCCAACCTTAACCCTTACCCTAAACCTAACCATAACCTAATTGTAACCCAAACCCTAAAACCACATTTTCAGCCTCAAAAATATGCCTTCACATTTGTGAGGACCAGCGTTTTGTCCTCGCAAATTACGGTTGGTCCTCACAACTATAGTTTTATGCGAATTTTTGACCTCGCAAAGATCTCTAAACAAGTACACACACACAATTAAATCAAACAGTCTGTCTGATTCTCACTAACCAGCAGCTCCTGTGAATAAACTGCTGGGAAAAAATGATCAGTGACACTTCTCACTCTGCTCATTTAGATCAGCTTTTTCTGCCTCTCTGTCTGATTTCAGGTCTGGTTGGAGACACACCTGTCAGCTGCTTGTTTTTTAGTGGGAATTTCTGACAGCCACTCAAAGACACAGTGGATGAGGTGTAGCTGCATGAGGCCAAATGCAAGTGTTTTTACTTCTAGAAAACAACGGATGGAAGTCTATTAAAATTTTACTTCGTTTGTCCTCTTTATTTAGTGTTAGTCCCTGGGTTTAAACTGTTGGCATTTGAGCATGTCATCATTGGTGGGAATTTGTGATTTTTACAATTTTCTGACTCATTATGAACCAGAAAACCCCAATCGATTTTTAAAAGAAAAATGTGTTTACATATTAACAATGAAAAACATTAGGAGTCTGCACCTACCTGCCCCTTGTCTTTGTGTATTTTCTATGTTTTGTCTTTCTCTGATAAACAACTAAGATGGCTAACAGATGGATAACAACCAGATGGCTACAAAGCAGGAAAAAAGAAAACAAAAGAAGGAGAAGAACAAAAGAATATTCAACCACTAATCTTCTGCACAACAGTAGATGGTGAGGTCAACATAATCCAGCCCACAGAAATACCACATTTTAGAGGGAGGAGGAGCTGTCACTGCACTCAGCCAGAGGAGCTGTCTGTGGTGCTGAATAGACAGCAGCCAGCCAACAGGGCCTGTCATGCTGCTCTGAAAAACTTGCCTCAGAAAGATACTGAAGATGCTTAACAGACAGATGGAAGGATGGGCAGATGGCACTGACAGACATGCAGACTGACAGATTAACAGATGGGTTCTCTGACACAAATATAGATATACAGAAACAACAAAGGGTAAAGTGTTTGTTGCAATCATTCAGAGCCTCTGATGTGAGCCATAAATGGAGCAAAGGAATGAGAAACAACACACTGACTGACAAAGCTTTAATATTTAAGCAGCAATGCACTGAGGCAGCAACAGACATCATAAGCGTTTCAGAGGGGCATGCGGTATGTGGTTTAGGGGTGGGACCATACCTGGTATAATTGCATGTTAGATGAAGAACATTTTATGTGTGTAGGAAGATGGCTGTGTGTAAATGGCTGTTATTTTACAGAAGCAGTAGCAGTGACTGGCTTGTTTTTAAATGTGATTAATATGTCTAGTCATTGTTCTACTCTGTTCTTACTGTACATTGTTACAGTGGAAAACTCCACTGGTAGAGGAAGTAGTTACAACACTGCTTCATTTTTATATGCTTTGTGCTATGTATGCTATATTTTCTAAAATACAAAAAAAAAAAAAAAGTATCATCAAAAACATTCTCGCATGAAACAACTAAAGTTGATTTTCTTATTCCCCTAATCACCTCCTAACATCCTCATAGACCCAAGGGAGAAACAGAAACGTGCGGACAAAGAGCCACAGCACCTGACAAAAGGAAAGTTAGACAGAACTTGATCTCACAGAGACAAGAGGGGGGGATGACACCATCTGCACCCTGCGGGAGAATTCGCACATGGCCTCCCACTGCTTCAATCAGCACAATGCAAAGAGCCCGATTTCGCCAGAAAACTGACAGGGAATGTGAACTGACAGAGAGGGGTGTGGAACAAGGGATGTAAGGAAGAGCTAAAAAACAAACAGAAGAAAAGAAAAGCAGCATTGATGTGACGCCAATTAATCTGTGCGGCGGGCTGAGTTGGCACTTGTGTTACTGCGTTCACCTCAAACCAGAGCAGCAGACTGCCATCCTGCCTGCCTGGCTGCTTTGTTGCATAACAGCTTATGTAACTGCTTCTGCTCTCTACAGGGGGATAGCTAACTTTCTTGTGAAGCTGTTTTATGCATTCCTGTCTAAATTTGACAGCATGTTCCTGTCCTTTGTGTGCCTAAAGATTTTATTTCCTCTGAATGATCTCTCTTTTCCCTTTCAAGTTATGGGTTTCAACCAATAGTCAAAAATGGGTGTGTATGCATGAACTCGTGGGTGCAATGCATAAAAATATGAGTGTACGCTGAATTAATGAACTGAAACACATTTTTAGAGCCTAAGTAAGTGAGTGCCATGGGTAATTCTGGGATCAATTAAATGAGCAGCGAGGAAGCAGCCTGAACTAACTTGAGGGCTGAAACTAAATATTCTTTTCATGGTTGATTAATCTGCTGATCATATTCTCAATTAATCCATCAGCTGTAAATGTCATCACAATTTTTCTGACAAATGTCTTGAAATGTCTTAATGTCTCTTTTGTCTAACGAACAGTCCAGAGTATAAAAGATATTCAATTTACTGTAGCAGAAAAAACCTGCCTGGAAGGATTTGAGATCCTTTTAATTACCATTATACAACAAAAGGTTGTGTAATGAAATCCAGACGTAGACCCATTATGCTACTCAGAATAAAAAAAACTTTTTAATTTTTTTATTCTGAGTAGCCAATCTTTTTTTTTTTTAAAGATTGACAAATAAGTGGAAAAAAAATGACAATTCATAAAAATAAAGCTAAGTTTGACTGACTAAACAAGTATGATCAACTCCAGCTAAACAAGGCGTCTATCATGGTGGGAATATGGCTTCCTATGCTAGGTAAACTGCAGGAAGACAGAGATTCACTTAAAGATGCCAACATGCAGATTAAACTCAGCTGACCTCTGAAGTTGATGCCGGCAGACAGACAGAAATAAAAAGGTCAAAAAATATTTTGGACAACAGTGCATTGGCTCTGACGACAGCTTGTAGTGGGTAGTGCTTACTACCTGCTACTAAATTAAATACAATCCATGGTTACAATTCCAAAGATGCAACGATTTTGCTACTGCCAAATTCAAAAGTGTGCATTAAAGTGGTTCACTTAACCAGTGAACCATACATTAATATTTATTTTTTAAGAGTCTAAAACTTCAGAGGTGTTTCTTGATAAAGCATGGCATTTTTTGCCTTTCAGCCAATGAAATCCTATTCAGATTAGACATATCTCATCTGTCAGATTAGACAAAATCTAATCTGACAGATGAGATATGTTGGTGCGGCTCTTTAACCAACTAAAACCATGAAGCTGGAATACAATCTTTCAAATGTAGATTCATCTGAGGCGGATTAGAGAGTGAGTGTCAGGAAGTGAATGACTCAGACTGTATGTGTGTGTGTGTTTACCCTGTGAGTGTGTGTATGATAAAGTTGTGGTGTGACTAAGTTCTAAACAGTCTGCCAGGGCTGGAAATGTCTGCCATCGATCCTAATTTGGCAGCAGATCTTCTGACTACAATAGGCTCTCCAATCTGCTACAGTCACTCTTCACTGGTGTACCAAGACACACACAGACTGGCTAACTAAACCAGAAGGAAACAGACAGACAGACTGAAAAATAGTCTTCTATGTGACCTGTTTACACACAAAATCAGCAGTATAATCTTAATCTATAAGGAAGACACAAATACACTCCACAGTAACAAACTGACTATATACTACCCACACATACACATCTACACACTGTGCTGAGTAACTGTGACTCAGCAGATCAGCAGGAGCAGATGGGCTCTACTTCCCACGATCCTCATATGGAGAACAAAAAGTGACATCATCAACATTAAATACATCCAGCAGAGATTAAAAACATCTACTGCTTTGCATATGAGCATAACATAATCCCTGTCCTTGCACCTTGTAAGTATCATTACTGTAGCATCTTCTCTACAGTCACTGCAGAGCTGGATTCAGACTCAAGAAGAGAAAGGAGACAGGGATGCAACAAAATGAAAACAATGAAAAAATGAAGGTGCAATAATGTACAGAGGGACATGCAAAAAGACAGAGAGCAGGAAAAAGGGGAGGAGAAAGGGCGAGACAGAAAGAGCAATGCCATGTGTTGTAGCTCCTGGATTTGGGGATGCACGTTAAGTGTGCTAATTAAATGAAGACTAAATAGGCATAAAAACAATGGAACGGTGCCAGCAAGAGGCAGACATACTGAGAAAAATGAAGTGAGGAGCGAGGGAGAAGAAGACAGCTGATAGATGTAAAGACAGGATGTTTGTTGATGAGGACGAATATATACACGAGGATGCAGATAGACAGAAAACAGATACAGTCATGGGTGGAGAGAAAATTTAAAAAAAAAGGGAGCCATAGAAGAAGGAGGTTGCAGAGAAAACAGATGATGATAAAAGGATATCAAAAGCTCTTTTGCCTTGCCAACAAGGAGAAGAACAAGCCAATAGTGCAGTTAAGAAGCGAGAGCTGCACTGCAGATAGTGAACAAGTGGTTCATCGCCACTCTTCTCCTACAAATAACCTCTATTCCACCTTAAGCAACATTATCATGAGTACCAAATATAAAAGGGGTTTTCAAAAAATTCAAATAATAATAATGTGTCATGGAAATGGAGATGAACTCTGCATAACTTGATTACAATTAGTAATGTCGCTAAAAAGAAGGATCATATCAAATTAAGTAGTAGCAAATAACTTAATGACGTGTTTTCCAAGTAGCCTAACAAGCTACTCTAAAAGATCAATTAAACAGGTTCATCATCTCGAAAAAGGGAGAAATTATTTCACATATAAGGAGAAGTCTCACAGCCTTCAATGTGCAGAACCATGAGTCTACAGCCATGCTAGCAGCTCTGTGAAGCTTTATCACTGGAGCACTGAGCTAAACACTAACATGTGAACAGTTACAATGCTAACGTGCTGATGTTAAGATGGTATGTTCTTTATCAAGTTTAACTTCTTAGTTTAGTATGTGTGCATGCTAGCATTCGGTAAAAACACTGAACACTAGGTACAGGTATTTGTTCCGAGGTATTCAGTCATAAACCCAAGAAAAAGTGTCTATCAAGCAGCTGAGATGGCTCTCCGAAAAATAAGAAGAGAAAAGAGACAGCCTGATGATCAGCAGGTCAGCAAGATTCAGCCTCTGGGGACCATTAATGTCTGTGCAAATGTGTAATGACAATCCATCTTATAATTTTAGAGATGTTTTAGTCTGGATCAAAGTAGTGAATTGACTGATTAAAGAATTGACTAGCAGACACACAAACATTGTGAACCCTAGAGCAACACAGCTGACATGGCAAACATCTGGATGAGCAGATATGATTGAAAGGTTTTATGGGAAGTGTGAGCTACAGGAATTTTGCACCTTATTCTAAAGAAAAGCCAACAATTATTTTAAACCTTTCTCATTGTTATTTTTCTTTTGCAAATCTCCTAACTTCGTTTAAGTGCATTCACTAAACCAAAAACACCCATCTGCATTTATAGCAATTAAATGGGAATTTTTTTTTTGCATTTAGATTAACTGACCCTTGAAACCTTTTTTGTTGTTGTTTTTTTAGAATTAGCACTCAGTGTGAGAATGGCACTATTTGCCTATGCTCAACCCACTGAGATACATACTAAGGGGTCTCAATAAAGAGACTCTCAGTAATAGAATGCAACCAACCTTAGAAATGAGTAAGCAGCATCGCTTCATGCACGGGTAAGTAAGTGCCTACAGTTAATGGCCAGTGATGCATGAGCAGAAATCTAGATGATGCCATTAAAAAAAGAGTGTGTGTCACTGTCCGTGCCTAAGCATGCATGAGCCTCATGGGGCTCAAGACTGGCAGCTGGGGTCCTCCATAATGTCTGTGTGGGCCCATCTGTGTCTATGTGTGTAAACAGAGCTCAAATGTATTAATAGGCCAGCCATGTCCGCGTCCTAAGCCACTTATGGGTCGTCTATCTTCTTGATGAGACCAACCAAGCTACACAATCCCACTGTGCTATGACATCACATCAGGTTAGCTGGTTCCTAAGCAACTAGATCAAATCTTCATGGAAACTGGCAAGGTTAAGAGCTTGCTGAAAAATAGGAGATTGTGGTAACCCCAAAGGCAAAGGGATGGAGCTAAAAATAACATCTATCAGATACTGCGAGACCAGAATGATAGAATCCATATAACATAGTGGGGGGTGGAACTTGATCTAGATCCTTGTATTACAGACGGAAATATGATATCCAAAACGAACATGGTGGAGTAAGCTCTCAGAGAGAGTTGTTCACAGCATGTCCTATGTTGTCTGATCTCCATCCTCATGTCACTATGATAGTCCTCAAAAATGACCGCAAATAGGATAAAAAGAACCAGCAAAACCATAGTTTTACAGCAAGTATTTAGATGCATACATTATTGTATACATGCATTATTGTACATATTCTATACATGATTTTGAACATCCTAAAGCTTTATTGTTACTGACTGAAATGTACTAGTGGCATGGTATTATACACAATTAAGTGCAAAAAAGGTGCCATCGAATGCCGGTTAAAAGTTGCCAATTGTATTATATTTATTATGTATCTCTTATTCGGGAGAGGTCATTATACTGTTTGAGGTTACATAACATTTAGTACTTGAGAAGTATTGCAAAATAAGACGGTGTTTAGCAGAAATATACTGCTGCCCCAGTGTTCCCCAAGGAGTATTGTTTTCATATTATACCAAAGGCATTCAAACACCTGCACACAATCAGGCACAAATGCATATCTACTCATAAACACACATAAATAAAGAGGTATAGTAAAAAGACTGACAGCTGAAGACATTCCTTTAGTAACTACATTATTCATATGAACACACCTATTCGCAGTATTTTTTTCTCTGAAATGAACTTCTGATGATCGTTTTTACTGTACACATAAACCCCTCCACACTGACTCTGGCCTCATTAAAGGGGTTAATGAAGAAAAGAAGCCCAAGCTCTGGTTTTCAGATCCTCTCTCCCTCTCTCTAGGCTCTGCAGCTCTGCTGGGATTCAACGCTACTGGCAGCCAGGCCCAGAAACCTACTTCTGCCGTAGGCTCAATGACTGACGCGGCTCAGCTGACGGCAGCAGCCCACACAGACAAAACCATGTAAGGACACGGGCATGCACCTGCACACACACTTTACTTAACCCTTTAAGTACCTTTATCCTTACACACACTCAGGGAATTACCTTTGGCACAATTCTGATATTCAAAAGGGTATATTAGGTAACTCCTGCCATTAGTTTTCCATGTTTATACTCCTATGTTCATTCAGATATAAGTGTTAATTCATTAGTATTTCAGAAAATAGGTTTGATTTTGTCATATTGCATCATATTGAGATAAAATTTCTATTATATTAAGCCTGAGTCCCGCTTTCTGTATTCCTTAAGTTAAAATGTATTAACCACATTTCACAGAGGGTTTAAATTTCCTACAAGCTTCTCTAGTATATAGGTGACCTTTCATCCAGTCAGAAACGTAACAGCCTTCAGGTCTTTCACAGGATTCCTTCTCTTCTTCTCTAGAAACACATATAGACTCAGTCCCATACAAAGATGTTCTAAACCACTTTGTTTGCTACTTCTGAATCTATTTCCTCGTCATTAATTCCCATCTTACATTAGAATCCCACATTTTTATCTTCTCGTAATAACATAATCACAAACTCTCCCACAGGCGTTAACCCACGCCTGCATGCAAAATCAGACATAAAAATGAGAAGGAGTTGGATCTGCACTCAGCCCAGCCCAGCTAATTTGGCAGTGTGCGTGTTACCATGCCTACAGGCCCAATCAATACTTCATCTAAAAATAGCACAGCCATAATACGCTTCCTTCAAATTGCAGAGGGGTGAACGTGGCAAGAGCATAATTTATTTTGTAATTTCCAAGATAACTGCAACCAGTGGCAGAGTAAGTGGGCATTGTGCAAAAGTGTGAGTTTAATCCCCAACAGGAGGTTTCTCAAGGAAACCTGATCCTAGGATTTCATTGGCTGGTGCTGCGATCAAACAGCAGGTCACTTCCTGCTGGGTTAGCAGTGGATCGTTAAATAGAGGGGCTTCAGAAATGGGATGATATAGCAGTGCGAACACATACAGATCAATGTCAATAGAACTGGGATAAATGGTAGCACAGTATACTAAAATGCCCATTAAGCATGAAAAAACTAACAGGGCAAAGAGAATATTTATTAACATGAGTCAAATATTGCCATATTAGGAGATTATTACAGCTGTATGACACAAAATAGCCAGACACCCTTCACATCCAATACAATTTGTTTAACAGTAATGCATGTCAATCTGATGCTCCTGCCAGTGGAAGAGTGGCTCTATGTCGCTACATTCGATAACTTATGACATGACCTAGAGAGAGGCGGGGGGGGGGGGGGGGGGGGGGGGGGGGGAGAA
>VUQI01060209.1:24097-35173 GCA_015106735.1 Paratilapia polleni | reverse complement strand
TGAAGAGATTTTAAAAAAAAAAAAAAAAAAAAGCTTATACATGAAATAGAGAGGGAGGGAAGAGAGGAATAAGAGGGAGAGAGTGGTGTGCTGTAAATGTGCTCAGTCTTTCATAAGGCAATATGAACTGGCTATCTGTAAATGAAGTCATTAATCTATGAAAAACAAGCTGTCATGGCAGCACATTTAGAATCGTACATCAAGTCAGCCATATCAGAAAGTAAATACGGGCAAATAAACAAATTCCTCCCATAGGTGGAAATTAGAGCATTAGGATTTGGGTTCATCAAGTGATACTTTTCAGCAATGGCTTACAGAGACAAGACAAAATCATGAAATTATGCCATTTATGTCTACAGCACCACATCGTCCACTGTGTGATTTTGTTTTAATTCAGTGTTTTGAGGCTGACAAGAACTGAACCCATCCCACACTCTTCACAAATATATTTGAAGCAGTGCTTTTGGCATTTTTGTTTTCCTATTCACCACTTCATCTCATATCGATAGAGCTTTCTTACACCCACATTTAAAAAGGTGGTCAGTAGGTGGGATGGGGGTGACTGCTTGCTCTGTGGAGAAACTACAAACAGCGAGAGTGGTAATGTAGTGCTGCATACGTAATGCAAACCGTAGGAGGTGTTCAAAATAAACTGCAGTGACACAAGAAATGTTAAACTTCTGGTACACTAGCACGTGACCACACGACACTCAAAGCCTGTAATACTCCTTCAGCCCTTTTCCTACATAGAGGATTTTTTGGCGTCCCCCAAAGGGGCTTTAGCCAGAGAGGTTTTAAAACCCCATCTCTTAAACTTTTCTCTTCTTAAACAACTAATCTTGTTGTTGAAAAAAAGAAACATGTAAGCAAACATTGAGGCCAGACTTGATTATAAATGTAGCATTTAATAGCTTGACATCAGTTTAACACTGTATTTTTATACTGTATCAAATATTTAAAAAATAAAAAATAAATAAAAACACAATACCAACTGTGGCACATGGACAGAAAGCCTAAATGCACTTTATTAGGTACACCTGTTCAACTGCTCACTAACCTAAATATCTAATCAGCCAATCACATGGCAGCAACTCGGTGCATCAGACGACCTGCTGAAGTTCAAACCGAGCATCGGGATGAGGAAGAACGCGATTCAAGTAACTTTGAATGTGGCATTGTTGTTGGTACCAGACAGGCTGGTCTGAGTATTTCAGAATGTGCTGATCTACTGGGATTTTCCCCACACAACCATCTCTAGGGTTTACAGAGAATGGTCCAAAAATAAAAAATATCCAGTGAGCAGCAGTTCTCTGGGTGAAAATGCCTTGTACAACTCACAATGTTGGCTCACCAACATTGGACAAAAGAAGATTGGAAAAATGTTGCCTAATCTGATAAGTCTGGATTTCTGCTGTGACATTTGGATGGTAGGGTCAGAATTGGTGTAAACAACATGAAAGCATGGATCCATCCTGACTTGTATCAACAGTTCAGGCTGGTGATGGTGTAATTGTGTGATATTTTCTTGGCACACTTTGGGCCCCTCAGTACCAACTGAGCATAATTTATACACCACAGCCTACCTGAGTATTGTTGCTGACCATGTCCATCGATTTATGGCCACAGTGTACTCATGTTCTGATGGCTGCTTCCAGAAGTATAACATACCATGTCACAAAGTTCAGATCATCTCAAATGGTTCCTCAAATATGGCAGTGAGTTCACTGTACTCAAATGACCTCCACAGTCACCAGATCTCAATCCAATAGAGCACCTTTGGGATGCGGTGGAACGGGAGATTCACATCATGGATGTACAGCCAACAAATCTGCAGTAACTGTGTGATGCTGTCATGTCAATATGGACCAAAATCTGTGAGGAATGTTTCCAGCACCTTGTTGAATCTATGCCATGAAGAATTAAGGCAGTTCTGAAGGCAAAAGTGGGTCCAACCAGGTACTAGCAAGGTGTACCTAATAAACTGACCGGTGAGTGTAGAAGCAGTATTTCCAATACAATATAATCAGTCACTGAGAAATGTGAACAAAAGCCATAGGAGACTGAAGCACAAACATTCCAGCATAACCTGCAAAGGGCAATAATTACTAAGTTTGGGTTAAGAGTTGTGCTTCAACGTGGGTAACCTGCTTTTCCTTTGTAATTTCTTCTCTTCTTTTCTGTCTGCTATTCTTCCACCACCACCACCTCCTCCTCCTCTTTCTTTCACGCAGGGTTCTCCGCCATCTTCTTCTCTCTCTTTTCCTTTCTTAGAATCAGCCTCTGCCTTCCTGCCGGTCTGCCTCCCTCTATGCACCAGGAGATGACAGAGAGAAAAGTACAGTGTTGTACATCTACTAAATTGCTTTGGCTAAAATAACATCAATGTCAAAGTTTTTAAATAATAGTAATTAAGCCAATAATAGCCTCAGAACATCTCAGAATGTATTTATTTATACTTTTAACTGTCAAGTATGAATACAGAGTTAAGGAATCAACTGGACTTTTAAACTGATGTTAGTGACTTGTGCATTAAGCAATACATATTGTTTTCTCTTGTCTTATGTGACTTTGTCACCTTTTATTATTAGGGCACCCTACAGTACAGCTTGGTCCCCTATTAGTAAATCAGATGAAAAATAGGGTGGTATCAGAATTGTCATCCAAACACCTTAAAAACAAACATGTTTAAGTGAAGCTCATCATCCACTATTTCTTTGTCTGTTATTGCACTGTTTTTCATGTTATTTTGTCCATCATCTTTAGGTGTTGTGCCTCACAGACCTAAACTGTTTGCTCTCTGGTGCCCTCTGTGGCTGTGTAAAGTACTGTCTTCTTTGGGATTCATGGGTGGAAGACAGCTGTGGGAGAAGACATCGGATTAGTTATTAAAGACACATCAATATGGTGTATAGCTACAGTAACTGTGAGCTGGTCACAGACACTCTCACATGCTAACTCAGACGTAAAGGTTTCTTTCTAAAACAAAAGTGAAGTGCCACTCAGTTTCACTTCAGTTTGAGCTCTGCAGAAACCAGTTTTGTTGCAACATACAGCAGAAAGTCCTTGATTCACTTTTTTTTTCCCTGAACACACTGACCTATAATATATATATATAATATATAATATATAATATATGGAATGAATGGGAGATCATAACCTATCCTGCAGGAAAAATAAGTAGCATGCAGCTTGTGTCATTAAAAGCATCAGTTGTGCTGTTGTAACACTCAACCATAGCATCTGTTTGGGATTCAAGGATTAGTAGTCAGCAGGTATTTGGTTGTCTAGAGTTATGACAAACTACATCATGAATGCTTACCTTAGCAATTTCTGAAAGGTATGCCCGCCTCTCATCGTTGGTTTTATGAAATGCCTGATATTTGAAAGAAACGGCAGGATACACTGTCACATTTTTACATTCAGGCACCACACTTGTTCTATCAGGTAATAATCTGTCTGCTCGTGGGTGCAATGTGTGTATGTGTGTGTACTTCAGAAGTCTTCAGTGTTAATGAGCAACAGATTACAACAGGGATTACTGACTGCACACGCTGTGTACTAAACCTGCATTCAACAAATATCTCAGTCTTTGTTAAGCAGAACAATAAACAAAACAAATCTTTTGCAGTCCACTGGTAATGATGGTTACTCACAACTAAACTATTTATTACCTGGAAAAACCTAAAGCTGCTTGCCTAAGAAATTTAAAAAGAAAAACTAGGCCAGCAGACATTGTGACCCCAAATAATACTCAACGCAAAATCCCTCTCACTGTTCTCTGTCAAAAGGGACAGTTGGGACTCACACCTTTCCTTCTTGTTCAATTTGAAGATGACAATCCATTAGCTGACTCTGTAGGTCAGATTTCTCCTCGGTCAGGAGCTTCAGACGTTGTCTCAGTGTTTCCTGTGCCAAAGTGTTTGGATTAATTAGAAAAACATTGTGACAGAGAGGCCACAAAGTACACCAATGTCATACTGCTGAATTACAAATCAATTTGTTCGTGAATTGCACTGTGCTGTCTAGTAAGATCAAACGATAACAGAACAGTTAATGCAGAAAACATGAGCACAAAAATGGATTAGGCTCATACATTATTCAATAACCATATAAACACATTAGTCCTCAGACACGGTAAAGCTTTGTGAGATTTATAGCCCTGAGAAGAGCAATAAGACCTGGTGATTTTCTAGGTTTGGAAGAGTCTGTTTCTTTTTCTTGTGCACCTGATTGTGCAGTTGTAGTCAGTGTTATGTAATTATTACAATATGAAGCCCAGAGCAGCGTGTTTTATGTTGCAATATTTGAGATGTATCAATACCACTCTTTGAGTGCATCAGCCAACAAGCATTACAAGTGTTATATTTACATATGTGCATTAATTCTGTTTAGTTATATCACATGATGTGTATTTTTTATCATCCTAATTAACTGCATTAGACATTTATGCCATTAAAAGTATTCAGGAGCTTTGAGAGCAGTAATGAGAAGTGTTTTTAGCTTCGTTCTTTAGAGCTGTAGACATGGTGGCATGCTCTTGTATTGCCTACTTTAACAGAACACTTTGGGCCTATCATTTACCTCCATACTAACAGTGCTGTGATAATATTCTTCTCACATTCTATCTTACTGTCACACTCACAGTTTGTCTACAGATTTCAGTCTACAATATTGTTTCCTTGGATACACTAATGAGCATCTGTTAGCGCTGCTCTAAGACATGCACACATATTTAGACTGTATTGTGCAACCTTTCAGTGTGCAATGTGCATTTGTGTGTGTGTACATGCCTTAAAGCATTGTAATTAGTGTGCATTACTCTCCCATGGTTTGTAATCCCGTGATTACAGTGCTGTGATTAAACTCTGGCTTATTCAGCCTGCATCAGCAGGAGAATGGAGAGCAGCTGGCCTAACAATCCTGTCAGTTCTTTCCACGCTCTCTGCTCATTCTGTATCTCTGGCTCTCTCTGGTGGTATGTGCTTGCGTCTTACACTTACAGCTCTCTACGGGTCATCTCTTTGTTAAACTGTATATGAAAAAAAGTCCAATTTACCAAATTAGACAAAGAAAAATCAAAGAAAATGAACATGTTTGCACTCACTACTGGCATGTCATCATAGGACCGAATAGAGGCCAGTCGATCTGTAAAAAACAAGAGCACGTGAGAATTATGTGTGCATGGATTGTAACAAAAAAAAAACTGCTTGAGATGAGTGGAAATGTTACATTTTGTCTTGAACAAGGGTTTGGTTTGAAGAGTCTTTAGAGGTGAAGTACAATCGTTCGTGAGATGCAGATAAAGTATTACATCTAAAACACTTCATGTATTGTAAATAATGAGCTCATGTATTTAAAAGTACTTCCGTAGCTGTATTTCAGTGACACACACTATACACAGAGGAATCTAACATTTGTGAAGAACCTGGCTGGCCAATATAACAAATGTGCTTTCACAATAAACTGGTTTCAAAGCCTGGGAACTTACCCACAGGGTTTCCTTTTAGGGACTCCAGTCTCTCATGAATGAGTGAGATCTGCCTTTCCAACTGTCCGTTTAGCTCTACCTGTGTCTCATACCTCGTCTTCCACTCATTTCCTGATACATCAGTATAAACATACAAAACTGTCATATTATAGTCTGATTTTGGGCTAAAGAGAGACTGGGCTGACATTAACTTCTGCTGGAGACAACTGTGGGTCAATGTGACATACAGTACTAACAATGTGACTACTGGTACAAACTGTACATATATTATAAAATACTCTCATTGGACACTTTATTAGGTACACCTATTCAAATATGTAATCAGCCAATCACATGGCAGCAACTCAATGCATTCAGGTATGTAGACATGGTCAAGACGACCTATTGAAATACAAAATGAGCATCAGAATGGAGAAGAAATTACTTTAAACGTGGCAGAACAGACTGGTCTGAATATTTCAGAAACTGCTGATCTACTGGGGTTTTCCCACACAACCATCTTGAGGGTTTACAGAAAACGGTCCACAAAAATGAAAATATCCAGTAAGCGGCAGTTCTCTGGTGAAAATATCTTGTTGGTGCCAGAGGTCAGAAGACATTGACAGACTGAGTCGAGCTGATAGGAAGGCAACAATAACTCAAATAACCACTCAGTGGTTATCATTCGACATGCACATGTCGAACCTGAAAACAGATGGGCTACAACAGCAGAACACCATACAGAATACCACTCCTGTCAGCTAAGAACAGGAAACTGAGGCTACAATTTGTAAGGGCTCACCAAAATTGGACAGTAGACGACTGCAAAAATGTTGCCTGGTTTGACGAGTCTCAGTTTCTGCTGCAACATTCGGATGTTAGGGTCAGAATTTTGTGTAAAAACATGAAAGCATGAATCCATCCTGACTTGTATCATCAGTTCAGACTGGTGGTGGTGTAATGGTGTGATGAATATTTTCTTGGCACACTTTTGGCCTCTTAGTACCAACTGAGCATGGTTTAAACACCTCAACCGACTTGAGTATTGTTGCTGACCATGTCCATCCTTTTATGACCACAGAGTATTCATCTTCTGTTGGCTGCTTCCAGCAGGATAACGCACCATATCACAAAGCTCATATCATCTCAAACTGGTTTCTTGAACATGACAATGAGTTCACTGTACTCAGATGGCCTCCACAGTCACCAGATCTCAATCCAATAGAGCACCTTTGGGATGCGGTGCAATGAGAAATTCACATCATGGATGTACCGCTGACAAATCTGCAGCAACTGTGTGATTATGTCAAGTTAAAATGGACCAAAATCTGTGAGGAATGTTTCCAGCACCTTGTTGAATCTGTACGATGACGAATTAAGGCAATTCTTCAAATTAACAAGCTGTACCTAATAAAGTGCCCGGTTTGTGTACACTATAAAACACACTTTAATTTTGCTCACCTTCCCCATCAACACTGTGCAGTCTGTCTTGCAGTTCACACATGGTATTCCTCAGATCAGACACTGACTCTTCAAGCATTTCTCTACAACCAAGAACCATGATATGCTATTTTTGCAGTAGATAAGTTAACAGTTAATTTTTTTTTACTTTGTAAGAAAGAAAATATTACTTCAGACTTACTTCATCTCCCTCTCCTGTTCAAGTTCTGCCTGCAGCCGCGACAAATCGTATTTACTGTAGTCGGTAGCTTTAGTCATGTTTCTGAAAAACTAAGCTTAAAGTTTGTTTGGGTTTCCACGGAGACCACTGGGGCGGCTTTATGCAGCGCTGTCGGACATGGCGCAGATTTAGCGGGAGGTTTAAAAATTCCCTCTTCTATACAAACTTTGTTTTTCTGCTGGCAGGGATTTTATAAATGCATCTCGTGTTTAATAGCACCTAAAAAAATTATACATAAAACATACTTTTTGTCCTTCTCCAAGAACGCATTTGCAAACAACCCGTAGGCACATGAATATCTGTTAATCATAGTTAAAATGTCAGATATATATGCTTTTATGCATTCGCTGTCATACTTTATTACAATAAAATAAAAATCTGATTCAGATCTCTACAACTCTAGTTATAGGCAGGCAGGTTTACCTGCTGGATAGATGTTTTATAATAAACACAAAACAAAATAATGCAGAAAACATGTTAAATATGTAGTGACAAGCCTTCCATGCTATAACAACGACAGATTTGTAGCTCATACAATTCTAACACAAAACAGAATAAAAAGGAATCACTGAGACGTAAATAAATTTTGAAGCAAAACTACAGTTTGTTTTAGGTTAATTCCAGTACTTTGACATTCATAATCTATACAACAAAATATAAAGAGGTGAGATGGCTAATTTATATTAGAAGGTTCCTATAAAAGAAAAAAACACACAGAAAGACATTAAAATCCTTTGGAAATCTATCTTTTCTTCTCTTTCTCCTTGTTCTTCTCTACATCTTCTGCCTTTGTCTCTGCTTCAGGTTCTTCTTTCTGCACCTGTTTCTTCTCAGTTTCTTCTGGCTGTCCATCTGTCTTCTCCTTGGTAGTCTTCTTGCTGGCTGTCTTCAAAAAGGCTTTAACGCCTAGATTATCAATGTTGTGAGCAGCCACGCCAATGTTGACCACTGACTGGAGAGCAGTGTCTGTGGCATCGCCTGCATCGTTACCATACCTTCACCATGATTAATGTGGTGAAGATAGTGAAGAGTGGTGTGGTGGAAGAAAATTAAATGAGCATGTGAACTGAAATGTGGGGCAAGTATGTGTACTGTTGTCATTCACATAAAAACACTAAAGACTGAGGAAAAACAGTCATATCTCTAGAGCAGTTTATTAATAACAAACTATGAAAAAGGTCTAAAAATAAATAATATGAAGAGCATAAGCATCACCACCCAACACAAGCAGACATTCAGCAGTAACATGGAAGAAAGGCCCGGGTGTTTACATTGTGTCTACACAGAAGCTATAGCTCAAGCAGAACATTAGCCCAGCAGCAGCAACTCCAGGGATTTATGTGTCTACACAAGATGCATTCAGGCACAGCATTGAGCGTAGGTCACCCTTGTATTCTAAGCACTCAGAGCGTGATATAAAATCATTGTGCTCTGCATAACACACAAAGGAAATTAGACTTGAAGCATAAAAATAAGGTTGCATGTATGGGGCTACAGCACAGGAAAATCCCAAACTGTTGCGTATCCTGTGTAGGCAAAGCCTTAAATTACAAAGAGTCAAAACAGAACCCAAAACATATACTTTATGTGTCTGACATATATGACTAACAAAAGTCAGTTTGATAAAATCAGTTCTGCTTGTTGCTGCATTTGTCTTGTTGACTGTTTACTGCTCTGGATTGGGTTAGTGAAAGAGTGTATATAAAAGGGTTGAGCAGGTACAGCTGTTAGTTCACAAGCCTTTTCCTTTATTCCGGCGTGCAGTCATATGTTTCTGGACAAGTTTAAAAGATTCTCTAAGCCCCTAAATCTGAAAAGAAATAGGTGTGAAAGCAGGTCAGAGCACCAACATACCAAGAAGAAAGAAGCAAAGTAGTAAAGTATCAGATTGGTTTCTGATCTAGCTTGGCACTGTTGTTTAAAGTGACCAAACAACTGATTCAGAAACAAGGTGGAAATAAGATATGCAATCATCCATTCATGATCCTAAAACACCAATCAATTAAATTTTAAAGAAGAAATGCGAAATATCTGAACTTACTTGTAAGTCACAGTTGTGACCGTCTCTGCTGCAACACTTTTACCAACAAGCTTTGCTCCAGTCTCCAGACTCGACCAAATGGTAGCCAAACCTAGTTTGGAAATATTTTTTAATGTTCAGTTCTCTAAAACAATTTGAATCACACGTCAAAAATCAAAGATTTTAAAATGTCAAAAATAATTTTGACATTTTATGTGACATAGTTAGCGCTAGTGATGATATGACAATTGTGCCAGACAATGCACAAGGTTCTGCCTGATAATAAAACCTTGTCTTGAACATCTTGAAATCTTGAACATACTTTGTACAGTGCTGACTGCTACAAACTTGGCTCCATCCATTTTGGAAGCTTGGCCATCTTGTTTCTTCTTCAAAGCCTCTGGGACCAGTTTTGTCCCATGCTTCTTCACATGAGGTGCCATCTTTTCTGCCATTTTTTCTGCTACTGTACCTACACCGTTCACTAAAAATACAGAGAGGTGGCAATCATTATTTTGAAAGAAGATTTCAGAGATTCCATGACTTGAAAACACAATCTGTTGAATTATTTCCCATACTGCTCTAATTCCTCACCCAAGAACTGGCTGACTCGAACAGCACCCCCCGTAGCCTTTCTAGCCATCTCCAGACGTTTGGTGACATTGGGACTGACCTCGGAAGGAGTTTCTTCAGGCGTGAGGTGGTCTCGGATCTTGGCTGCTCCTTTGTGAATGGCCCTACCAGTAGCTTCTGCTCCTTTTACAAGTGACTCACTCAACCGAAGAGCTCCTACAGAGATATATTTGGGGTGGTGACTGTACATCAGTAATGTTATTAACTGCTTTGGTATTCAAAAATATCTATTACACATATATGAACAGATGCTTGAACATTTTCCTTGCAATACTGGATCCTGTTACAAAGGTGAACAACACCCACGAGTGGTCATTTTTTATACAGAGGGACGTCTAATGTATATACAATCTGTGTACAACACTGTAGGGTTTATTTTTTCCACTTCATTAGGACTCTGACTTACAAACTCACCTGTCAAGATTCCTTGGCCCATCTTCTCACTCCATCCAGGAAGTGCTGGCTTTTCCTGTTCTCCGGCTGATGCAGTCAGTCCCATTTGCTCTTTTGGGGGATTAAGGTGGACTTTTGTACTCAAGTTGATGACCTCTGACTCTGTACCCTCTGGGCCCTGTGAGACGAATGCTGTCAGTATGTTAGGGCAGACAGTGGAACGCTTTTAAAATATGTGAATGCCCAAAAGGATTAGATTTGGCTTGGACTATTTTTTTTTACCCACAACATGATATAACCAGTGTATCTTTTGTCTAAAAGCACTAGTATATCTCATGTAAAAGCTTAACCAAACCAAAATGAGTTTTTAGCTTCAACAAAACAGCTCCATGGATATTGCTGGATATTGTTCCTTGATCAGGTTACAAAATGGTATCAGGCGAATTGAACTTTGTTTTACACCATTTCACGACAGTGAATTAGGACTTGTGTTAAAGCATGAATACCATATGAGCGAATTGTCACACTGCTTTGAATGTCTTCAGAAGGCATTTAATTCAGTCTGACAGTTTTAGGAGGTTTTGCAGCCAAACTATGTGATAGTGGGATGAGGAGACAGATAAATAATTGAGAAACAGAGTAATTACACCTGATACAAATCAAGAATGTAATAAAAGCAACAGCCTCACAGCCCCAAAGATCATTTTTGGGCACAAATAGAAAGAAGACCTCTGACAGCTTCATCTGCCCCACACTAGTCAAATAGCAAATTGATTTGTATGCAGAGCAATTTCCTATCACAAAGAATAGATTTTTTTTTTTTTTTTTTACCTTGAATCACAGGATTCTACAAGATGCCATTTGGAACTACTGTTTATCTTT
>VUQI01060207.1:0-10133 GCA_015106735.1 Paratilapia polleni | reverse complement strand
GTTTTTCCTACCCCCTATGAGCAAGCACTTGGCAACAGTGGGAAGGAAAAACTCCCTTTTAACAGGAAGAAACCTCCGGCAGAACCAGGCTCAGGGAGGGGCAGCCATCTGCCGCGACCGGTTGGGGGTGAGGAGAAACAGAATTACTAGTATAACAGTGCCAAGTTCACATGAACATATTGTCCGAAATGTTGTTAAAGGTGATGTTTTGCCTTCTTACAGCTGTTACCCAAGCCACGCTCCACAACCTCAGCTCCTTGTTGCTGCCTCCAAGCTGGAAAGCGCAAAAATCATACTTTATTCCATATGCTTCCATTCTGGTCATATGTACAGTTGCATCATTTTACAGTGATGACAATCTGAAGTGGGCTACTGGAGCAAGGAGAAGGCATAGATGGAGAGATGACAAGAGGGAATGCTACTACACATGTAACCCCAGTGAAACAGGTTACATCAAGAGGATGTGGGACCTATGGATTCTTCCAAACCCAACATCTACACTGACACCGAAACAACTAGTAGCTCAGTGTTCCAACATCCGCAAGAAGCAACAGCTATCGCAACTAGAGATTGATGAGGTACAACACAAATGCTAGGGCAAGGGGGAGCCAAGACATCAGGTCAGGGGGGAGATGTCGTCATCATCCCCACACTCCAAGATTGGGTACCAAGCCCCAAGAACAACTGGTACATTGAATGCAAGAGCAGCTGACCTGAAAGTTGGAAACGTCGCCGATTACCAAGACTAAGTGAAACACCCTCTGAAGGTCTGCTAGTAGATGTGAATGCAGCAATATGGACAATCCCTACTACGACCATCACTGAAACCAACCAACTGACCTATACCACAGCAACAGTGATCCTTGAGATGCTTGGCTATAAGATGAACACCATCCGCAGCGAGCAGTACCCTCCAGAGAGGACAAGATCAAGGCAGCACGGAGGGAAATTAGCCAACTATCCGAACTGCAGAAAGGTGTGATCAAGAAAGGGGTGCCTAAGAAGTACAACTGTCCATACCTGAGGCCTTAGAAACTGCCAAACAAAGACTCACAGCCTTGGCTAACCGCTTGAACAGGTACAACAGAGATAGAAGCCAGGAGAATCAACCAGATGTTCTCCATCGAACCATCCAATGTGTACTCTCAGGGGAACAACATGAGAACAACCCCACCAAACCTGCAGATGGAGTACCTTGGAATTCCACAGGCAATTTCACCCCAAATCCAGCACGCTGAGACCGTACGGTAAGCGGAAGGAAGGAAGTCGAGGACTAGTGAGTGTCAGAACCACTATCCAGGATGAAACAACAAAACTCCATGAGTACATCAGAAAAATGACCACAACTGATCATGTGCTTAGTGAATACCTCAGGCAGCAGAAAGAAACAAGAAAGAAGAGGAGCAAGAACAGGAACCATCTTGGAAAGACAGGCCCCTGCACGGCATGTACTACCGGCAGACAGATGAAGTGGCTGATATCAAAAAATTGTAACCATTTGGCTGGACAAAGCTGGACTAAAAGACAGTACAGAGGCACTAATCATGATAGCACAGGAATAAGCTCTAAGCACAAGATTGATCCTAGGAACAGCTAAGATACTGCACAGGACCCTCAAGCTCCCAGGCCTCCGGTAGAGGACCCAAACTGATTTCATTTATTAAGGGAAAAAAGCTATCCAAACCTACCTGGCCCTCTGTGAAAAAGTAATTACCCCCCTTGTTAAATCATGAATTAACTGGGATTAACCACATTTTTTAAAAAGCTGAGTTCAATTTTACCAGCCACACCCACGCCTGATTACTGCCAGACCTGTTGAATCAAGAAATCGCTTAAACAGAACCTGTCTGACAAAGTGAAGCAGGCTAAAAGATCTCAAAAAGCAACACATCATGCCACGATCTAAACAAACAGCTGAGAAACAAAGTCACTGACATCGATCAGTCTGCAAAGGGTTATAAAGCCATTTCTAAGGCTTTGGGACTCCAGTGAACCATGGTGAGAGCCATTATCCACAAATGGAGAAAACTTGGAACAGTGGTGAACCTTCCCAAAATTACTCCAAGAGCGCATCGACAACTCATCCAAGGAGGTCACAAAAGAATCCAGATCAACATCTAAAGAACTGCAGGCCTCACTTGCCTCAGTTAAGGTCAGTGTTCATGATTCAACAATAAGAAAGAGACTGGGCAAAAATGGCATCCATGGGAGAGTTCTAAAGAGAAAACCACTGGTGACCAAAAAGAACACAAAGGCTCGTCTTATGTTTGCCAAAAAACATCTTGATGATCCCCAAGACTTCTGGGAAAATATTCTGTGGACTGATGAGACAAAAGTTGAACTTTTTGGAAGGTTTACATCCTGTTACATCTGGTGGTAAACTAACACGGCATTTCATAATAAGAACATCATACCAACAGTCAAACATGGTGGTGGTAGTGTGATGGCTCAGGAGGTAGAGTGGGTCGTCTACTAATCAGAAGGTTGGTGGTTTAATTCCTGGCTATTCCAGTCTGCATGCCGAAGTATCCTTGGGCAAGATACTGAACCCCAAGTTGCCCGTGATGTGCTCACTGGAGTGTCAGTATGTTGCATATCATAAAAATGCATGTGTCAGTATAAGCTTTCCCTCTCGTCAGTATAAGCTTTTCCTCTCAGTTGCCACAATTCCTCAGTGAGACACTTGGAGGCATCATCCTGATCCTGCACCCTCCAGATTAGTTTTTCCCCACACTTTCCTCATCTGATTTAAATGCAGAGCTTAATGCACCATCCGGAAATCTTGTTAGCTCGTCATGAGTCTCAGCTCCGATCTTTGATCTTTAACCTAAGACACATTAACCCAGGGTTTCTTTGTGGAGGGAAGACTGAACAACAACATGCTTTTTATAGCTGACTGTAATGAACTTCAATCCAGCTGCTCTCAGTGACAATCCTTGAAAACCATGACCTCAACTTGTCGTCGCGTGTTGTTTTTTGTGAGTCGTTCTGAGTCAGACCGTCTGCTAAATGACTCTGACGCTACCTAAATGGGACCTTATTACTGTCTCTGTTACAGCTGATACACCATTTTTGCCTGTTGGGTAAAAACTCCACTCAGAGGCTTAAGAAATTTGCTGCTGTGCATTCGATTTCTCAATGGGAAAAAAACTTTCTTCACTTTGAGGGCTTTTTTAACACTGAGCCAACATTCCTTGCATGACCGGGCACCCCTATCCTCCTCCTCCCCTTCCTGCATCATCCAAAACATTCACCAGAGCCATGCTGTAACACCCAGGGGTTACTGCCTTCCTCAGGGTTAAAAAATACTTTTATATTCAAAAGCTTCCAGAAAGCCAGACTCGATCTTTCAGCATGATAAAAATAAACGCTTTTAACCTTAGATGGTGAAAACATGGTAACTCTGTGTAAGAGCTCACCTGTAGATGCTGTGGTCTCTTCTTTAGGGGTCATGGTGGCCCTCTGTGCTGTATGTCTGCATTCATTCCCTCTGTCAGTCTGAAACACAAGCCAGCCATCTGCACTTATATACAGCCCACAGAGGAGAAGAGAGGGAGGAGAAAGTGTGACCACCACAACACAGTGATTAGAGAGTAGAGAGGGAAGGAGGGAGGGGGGAAGAGAGGCACAGAAACAAAGGGGAGAGAGAGAGGTTTTAAATCCGTTAGCTTGCTGAGCTCCTCTGAGGTCTGATCCTCCCTGGAAGGAAAAAAAATCGCAGCTCATCCGCTTGAAGCAGTCTGTAACAGACATAAAAAAAATATGGTAACAACTGTCCCTGAACATGTTCTTTGTGTGCATTCAACTTCTGACCAGCTCAGGTCTCACTTTTTTGAAAATATGCATTTGCATTAAGTTTAGGTAGGTTTCCCCTTGATCCTTTGCTCTAATGTACATTAGTCTTGTGCACTGGTCTATGTGTAGCATTAACATAGCATGAAAGATGGACTTAGCTTCTGGGTTTGAAAAGTAAGCCAAGGTGGAACTACCTTAAACCTGCATTGTTTTTAATGGCCAGCAGGGGATGACTCCAGTTCTTGCAGAAAGAATTCCGGTTGTAGAAGTTTATGGATCAACATTTTTATTTATTTATTTTATTTTTATTTTTTAATGAAGACATCCCTTTGCATTTTTGTTATACTATCCAGAGGGTGTGCAGTCCACTCTACGTCAACCTCTGAATGTATTAACTCCATTTCATAACATAACATTGTTGATATGAGTAGCCTCTCCTCCACTGTGGAACAAGCTTGTTTATATATCTCAGAGTGACAGCCTTGGTTGAACTAAAAGCCCACAGTTGTCATTTTGGAGCTTTAACACCAGCATCATTCTTCTCCTAAAGGGATCTTGCCATCATTTCCCCTCACCCCCAGCCAGTCGTGGCAGATGGCTGCCCCTCCCTGAGCCTGGTTCTGCCAGAGGTGTCTTCCTGTTAAAAGGGAGTTTTTACTTCCCACTGTCGCCAAGTGCTTGCTCATAGGGGGTCGTCTGACTGTTGGGGTTTTCTCTCTAATATTGTAGGGTCTTTACCCCACAATATAAAGCCCCTTCAGGCGACTGTTGTTGTGATGTGGCACTATACAAATAAAACTGAACTGAGTTGAACTGAATTGAAATGAATTGAATCTTGCCACCGACTCACGGAACTAAACAGACAGCTTATTTAAATGATGGATTAATCGTGTCAGAGTCAGTTTTTACATCAGAACATCTTAAAAAACTGCTGCCTAATTATAATTTACATTTTATATTATATATATTATATTATAGAACTATACCAGTTACAAACTAAACCACTAAAATTAACTAAGTGATGTATTACTGAAAACTGCTAAACTAATGCATTCAAGGTTTCAGTGCCTAAACCCCAGTGCTTAGGCCTGCCTGGCCTAATGGCTGAAAAAAAGAAATCATATAAATGTTATAGCTAAATACTGTTTTACCTGTTCAGCAGATAATCATCTACCCTTTACCATCTGTGAATATTCTTAACTGTGATTTGGTGCTCTCTCTTGCTCGTACATGTTGTAAATAGGAAATAAACTCAGTGGTTTCTTTCTCCCTCTTCATTTTATGCATGCAGAGATGCACCTGGGCCAGTAAAGTTGACTGTTCCTTACAGTCAACTTTGCAATTATAGCAGATTGATAGCACTACATTAATTGAAAAATTACTGAATTGACTCCAAAGGTTAATCACTTCTAAACTTGGTCAAGCCATGCCTCTGGCAAATTCCCTCCATAACTTCTTATGTAACTCTGCTAACAAACAGACAACCCAAGCCAATCCCTTAACCTCTTTGCCTGAGATAAAACTCCTCAGCTGAGAGCTCTGAGTTTACAGTTCGCTGGTAAGGCTAATCAGCAAATCATCCTGAAATAAATGTACAAGCATTTCAGCATCTTGTGCAGTGTGGTGCACCATTGTTTTCTCTCTGATTCTGCAGAACATTCAAATGGGACATCTCATACAGGACATGCTAGGCTACTAGTTTAATAAGTGCAACCACATAAACTCGACACCCCTGAGGAAAATCATCTCAATCAAACAGAGAGACAGAGAAAACCACAGAGGTCTCAAAAGTCACAACGCTATAGTTGTTTTTGTTTTTTTCTCAAAACAAAATGCAGCCGTTTCAAGCAGTATCTCTTTCTCTGTGCACTTCTTAATTTGTATTCTCACACGTCTGTGCAGCGGAGTGTCACTGCGCTAATTAAATGATATTACATGTGGACATGGTACTTTAACCCAGCCTGAGCTGAGATTCCAGTGGTTAACCACACATATTTACAACCATGAGACAAAAGTCATAGGGAACCCGATCCTTGCGAGTCCCTCTGTTAAATATACACATGGATTTTTCCCTTTTAACTTTTTGTTTTCAGACTATAGAGTAAATCATCCAACTAAACAGCATTTACAGAGATTTGCAAATGTAGGAAGAAATACAGTATACTTTGTATTTGAGGGGAGATATGTCATTATGGAAGAAACCTGATGCAGTAAACCGTTCTGTTAGTTATAACTGAAACATTAACATCTGTGTTCATTCATTATGAGCTTCAAACATCAGAGAGCATATTTCTGATGAAGCTTGAAGAGCTAGAATTAGGAAAGTCAACCCCTTCTGATCCATAAATTCACACTTGGTTGCTCTTTTGTGACTATTGCCTCTGATTGAGATCTCTGTTTTCAACATTACAATAAATTCATAAAGTCAGGGTTTTTCCTGTAAGAAGAATTTCCTTTAGCTCTGGCTAAAGCCTAAACAGGTTTTAGCCAGAATTAAAGGAAAATCACCAGTACTGTAATGTTTTTTCTTTTTAATTCAGTTTTGTTAACTGACATTTCAATCAAGCATAATAGTCAGTGTCATTCTTCAAATGGTCAGACATAACTGTACAATGCATAAATTTCTGTCAGATGAGGTAACACATACTCATTGTCTTTACTGTACTCAGATCAGTCATACATAGTCAACCCCCAAAGGGTCATTTTGAGCCAGGAAAAACCATGAAAACACATTTAAAAAACAAAGATACACAGCATTTTGCATAGGAATATTCCTATGAAACAATTCAGCATGATAAAATAATACAATTAAAAAATAAAATAAAAGTAACAAAAGAGTTTGAGACAGGGAGTCGAAGTGCAGGCTGGTCCCTTCTTGAGGAGCCTGCATGAGTACAAGCTGTGATTATTGTTGATGTACTGGCCATTGCTCGCACAAAGTGTGACATCAACACAGCGCCATAACCGTTGCTTGAGGTGCGTTTAACTTGCTGCAGTCATTCTTTCAACAATAGGTGTTGTTGCTTAGCACTGAAATAGGAATCAAAAGATTAGAAACAGGAAAGTTGGCAGACATTTTCCCAAAGTTTTCTGCACAACATTCCATCTTTTCCCACTGTTGCAGCAATCTCCCTCTGTGCCATCTGGGAATCCCTGTACTCCTGCATTCATGTATCATAGAGATGCCTGTGGAGACCTGCTCCAGCACAACCACCTTGCCCACATTGCACCTGTCAGTTTATTAAAATTGGGAGATGCACAACAAACACAACACCAAAGTACAAAAAAGACCAAAAGTGATCACTGATGGTGCACACCACCTTTAACAAGGAAGACAACGAAGTGGTGCAGAGGTGGAATGTAAAGTCAAAAGACTACAGCCCTGCACTTTTCAAGCATATAATGCTGGATTGTTATTGCTCTGCTGTTGATATTGGATTAATTATTTCTTTGTCTTATAAAGTCTTAAGTTTGAATATAAAAAGTGTGCAGCAACACTGAGAGGCCCTTCTGAGATGAAAATGATGTCCTCCATGTGTAGTTCAGGAGAAATCAAAGAAAGGTTTAAGAAAAACCATGTGTTTCTTGAAGATATGACATCAGAACTCATGTGCATGTGTGTGTGTGTTTTCTTTAAATCACCAGCTACTGGTGACTCAGATGTTTTTTACTCCTCTGGATAATCTGTGATTAGTGCCTCCTTCAGATCTTCTCTCTGAGAAGATGTGAGGCTGTCACATACATTTCTCATATTTGCTCCTCAACACATCTTTCCTCTTTGTCTTTGTAAAGCCAACATACAAACACACACAGTGTGCATTTCAAAGGTAAAAACTGAAGCCCACTGGACGTTCTGATAGACAATGGATGCTCAATCAGTTGGGACAGACTGTGGGTCTTAATTATATGCTGTGTATTGTTGTGTAAGAGATTGCATTTTGTTGGGGTGAACAGAAATCTAAGCAGCACTGTTTGGTGAAGTCATCTGTGTGTTTTTTGATGCTGTATAGCGACAGTTCATTTACACTTTACAACAGTCCCTTCAAACAGAGCAGTGTTTAGTTTAAAGAAATACACAGTTTCCAGGGTAAGCTAGCTTGCAGCTAAGTTTCCCTATATAACTGAAGACTGTTTTCCATTAAGAGAGTCAGAGGAGCCAAAGAGTTCAGGAACAGCAAATGTTACCCAACCGTTTAATTGGAAAAATGATGAAGAAGTCAACAAAAGTCAAGTGTGACACAAACAACAGAGCACACACTGGTTTGGAAAATAAACTCTGTAAAAGATGGATGTTCCCACCATGATGTCACCCTTTGGTTTCTGTACTCCACATACTCAAGCCTGATCCTAATTTTTTGGCTGCGGCCATCTTGTTTTTTTGGACCCAGAAGTGACCATATTTTGCTGAGAGGGTTGAGTTCTAAGATATCAGCTAATACTAGCAAGCTTGGTTAGCAACATTCATATACACATGCTACATAGCTACATTCATAAACTGTACAGGTGTAATGCACAGACACATATACCTGGCAATTAGTGCTAAGTAACAGACCAAAAAATTAGCAGAATTTCACAAACCAAAACTGATGCAAAAACTTCTTTGATGGGCCATAGCACATAGTGAGCCATATTATTTGTCAGACAATCCCATTAAAAATATTCCAAAAGGCACCAACACCAACTCCGGTTCAGTGACTTGATTTAGCGGAGATAAAGAAAGAGAGCCATCAGCTATAGTATCAACACAAGCCCCTCTACAGTTGTTGTTCATCCATCCATTCATCCATTTTCTTCTGCTTAGCTGTAGACCACAAAACGCTTTTTTGTTTTTTTGTTTTTTGTACAAGGCTGTAAACATGTTCTTTTCATGACTGAAGTTGTGCGTTTTAATATGGACGTCTATGGTGACTGACTCACCCTTAGAGCCAGCCTCAAGTGGTCATTTGAGGAACTGTATTATTTTTGTACTTTTTCTTCATTGGCTTAATTTTACAACCCCAGAGGTTGCCACTGGACTGGAACTGGCTTTCTGATTTTGCAGTTGTGATGCTCAAGGGTGACTGAGTTTTAACAGGGTTTCTATCAGTCAAAATGGGAACTAAATTATGCATTATTTAGCTGCACTGCAATTTCACTCTCCCTGTTCTTTTTTCCAGACTCTAGCTTCAAAATACAGACTGTACTTCTCCACAAAACCCAGGGATAAATCTTTAAGCCAACAGATCACAAAGCATTGTGGCAATTGTAGGATTTTCCATTTTTGTACAACAGGGACTAATTTCTGAAACACTGGCAATTTTGTTATGACATATCGACTTTTTCATGTCATAATGTGATGTATGATTATCAAGACTTCTAGGTCAGTGTAGTAATGAGGAAAAAGATTTACAGATCACAAAAACTAAATGAAGACAGGTAATATAAAAAATTGTGGTTTCCCTAAAATATTAAAAGGTACACTATGCAGCAATTGTCAGTAACTCACAATTTTCACCTTGGATCACAAGAATCCATCTCACCAGACCTCAAGCTATGCCCTTTTAACCAAACCACAGTTGAGTCAGACCAAGCATCCTGAGGAACAATTGGCCAGTTTGGTTGCAGCTAAGGGTGTGTTTTAGGTGATAGATGGTTCATCCTAGTGACTGCCAGCAACTGCCTTTTGTGCACAAAATTTCCTTAGAATAACAGCAAGAATCATCTAACAGTTTGCTTATTACAGAGCTTGATACACTGAATGCTTGCTAGCTTTCAAAGCTCCTCGGACTGCATCCTCTTTTTCCTCTTCAGAGCTCTTTACATGCTGCAGTTTGTTGAGTTGATTGGTTGAAGTTAGCCAGCATTAGACATTTATAGGCAGATGGTTCATCCAATCACCTGTCAAATATTTTTGACAGTGACCGCCCTTTTCCAGACAGTTTCCAAAGAAAGTTTCCAGATGGTTCTGTGTAACAACCCATCTGGTGAGAATGGTACCTCTGTCAAAATGCATCCAATTAGCATCCCAAAAGAAGTTAGGAGTGATGACAGAATCTCATACAGTTCCCACAGCTGCCTCAAGGACTAATATTGTACCTGGGACAGGAGAAAATCACAGATATAAGCTATCACTTTATAAAGTTAAGTTTGTCCATAAACATAATGCTAGGGATACACTCAACAGTGTGTACTTTGTGCAGTAACCCTGAGAGTATAATCATTAAATCAACAGTGTGTACTTTGTGCAGTAACCCTGAGAGTATAATCATTAAATCATTAAGCACTGAAATTCACATGTAAAATAAAAAAGAATAAGAATAACAAAAAAAAAAAAAAACAGACTTAAAAAAAAAAAAATC
>VUQI01060206.1:31003-56785 GCA_015106735.1 Paratilapia polleni | reverse complement strand
GGGGTTTGGGGGGGGGGGTGGTGGGGGGGGGGGGGGGGGGGGGGGGGGGGGGGGGGGGGCAGCATCTGTTTCGATCAGAAGTCACACGGAAATACCACTCAAAGCTGATTCTAAAATAAAGAATCAAGTGGGAGTTACAAAGTTCAGGGTCTATGACTTCAAAGCCACAGTCCCCTTAAATTTTGAGGCTAGACTGAGGAACAACCAGCAGACCCAAAAATACTGGTGGAGACACAATGTTGCAGTAGATCTCTACTAGGTGCCCGACCATGCATGGCTCTGAAAGTTATCACAAGAATCTCCCATTTCATGGAGGCAAGCATAAAGACATGAGGAGGGAAGTTACAAGAAACCTGGATCTCCATCTGAGGATTTAACAGATAAACACAAATAAGGCCATCTTTTTTTTAAAATCAGCATTACACTATAGGAAATTACCAGCTGTCTAATTTTTAATAATATTCATAAAAAGACAGCTTAGCTGTATTTGGACAGTGGGGCGGCTGTGGCTCAGGAGGTAGAGCGAGTTGTCTCCTAATCGGAAGGTCAGTGGTTCGATCCCTGGCTCCCCTAGTCTGCATGCCAAAGTATCCTTGGGCAAGATACTGAACCCCATGTTGCTCCCAATGCATTCATTTGAGTGTGAGTGTGTGTGAATGTTAGTAAGCACTTAAGTATAGATAAAAGTGCTGTGTGACTGGGTGAATGTGGCCTGCAGTATAAAGTGCTTTGAGTACACAAAACTGAGTAGAAAAGCACTATATAAGTACCAGTCCATTTACCATTTAAGGGATGTGATAAGACCTCTCAAAATTATGTGCGGGAGAGAAAGTAAAATAGGACCCAGAACAGAGCCCTGTGGCACACCATACAATCAAAGAGTTGGGGAAAACATGGTTACCTGAAGTCCACAGATGTAGGAGGTTAACCACAACCTGAGTCAATTAGGTCCATCTGGACAAAAGTGGTCCCAAGTTCTATAAGAAAATAACCTAATTTAAACTGCACCTTTGTGGGGTATAATTATCGAAAGAGTTCCAATAAAAAGCAAACATGTAAAAATTCAAATAGTAAGTGTAAACAGCAACTTCCTCTGTTCAGTAAACATCAGAAACCTGCTGTGCTGGTGATGCCAGCATTGGAAGTCATTGCTTGATCACGTGGAGCTTCATCAGCAGTATCATAGACTGGCTTCTGAACCCGATGGGGAGGCCGAAAAGAAATCAAGATGAATGTCACATGAAACCTTTTAAACGCTCAAAGCTTTTAAAGCCTTAAGATTAAAAGCTTTACAGACCACTTGTAAGTGATCCGGGGTTTTCTTGTTAAGCCGGAGTGTTACATTCATTAAAAATTAAAATTCAAAGAGCTTACATTTATTTATGCTCCTCAGCTCAGAAGACATGAGAAAACTTAAGGGGTAGTGTTTTCTTGTACAACTAGTCTGTCTTAGTATTTTCTGACCTTCCTACCATCTCTGTGGTCCCATTTCTTGTCACCGAAGATGTAAACCATTCCTGTTCTAAAAAGGCTCAGGAATTTCACAAAACAGCTGGCCTCAAAACAGGAGAAAGCTGTATAAGACTATTTTCTGCAGCATATTTGGTTCTCTTAATAGATGACATGCAGATTTTTGAAAATAACCAATCATTTGCAGCTATCTGACTACTTTCCATTTAACTTTAAGGTGCAGTCCACATCACTCAGGTTCAGTCCGGTCTGACCATGCAGTCCTTGACTGAGGAGATCCAGAGTTTCTCTCGGACGCGGCTGAGGAAGCAGTGCACCCGTGTGACCTCACTGAGCGGCCGCCGCATCATTGAGACCTGGAAGGGTTCAACAATCACTGTGGTTGAAGATCCCGTCCCCCCAGAGAAGATGCTGGGATATGTCCCTGACACTTCCTGGGACCTGCAGGTTGGCATCGTCAAGCCCTTCCTGCTGCTGGGTGAGTAACCCAGACAAATAACGCCTGACTGAATACCTGGAAATATTAAACAAACTATTGTCAACCACTATTAGAATTATTTTACTGGGATTTTGACTTTATTGGACTGTCAAGTGAAGAAGCTGTCAGGAAACATGATGATAGAGGAGGATATGACATGCAACACAAGACCTCAGCTGGCATCAAACTGGGGACTTTGTGGTTCTGTGGCATGCATGTGAGACTCTTCTTGCTGGAGTATTTTTTTAATGTCATTCTGGCCTGGTGATGGGGACACAGAGACTTTTAAAATATTAAAATTCTCCCGAGTGTTTCTCATCCATAGAGTTTAAGGTTGTTCATTTTTGGCCCTACAGCTTCAGGAGTAAATTTAAAAAGAAGTCTCGGGCTAAAACTGTACCTCCTCAAATCCTTCAAGATCAAACAGAATCAACAAACATATCTTAAAACAGCCATAAGGCTATAGGCTATATAAAATGGCTTGATTTTAGTTTTTATAACATTTATCTTTATGGGATTTGATGAGTTCATTTTGAACATGCAACAGGTTCCAAAGGATTTAGGTGTTAAATGAAATCATTCACATACAGTACTGTGCAAAGGTTTCAGGGATTTTTTTATGTTAAGATTATTATCTGTAACACAATACTATCAGTGAGGTGTGAGGTTGGTCCCAAATTCATATTGCAGCACGCAATATGAAGAGTCTAAACATATAGCTGGAGTCATAAAGAGCTATCTTCAGCCACAAAAGTCTTGCAATGGATATTATGGCCCCCACCAAGCCCTGATTCAACATTATACAGCCAGTTGGGGATTACATGAAGAGACACTGAGACAGACTAAATCCACAGAAGAACTGTGACAGGTTCTCCATGACACTGGAGCAACATATAGGGCAAAAAACTTGGAAATTGTAAATGTACTAAGGAGAACTGGTCCTGTTTTAGAGGCTTTCCTTTGGGTGAAATGAATTGATAAAAATAAAAAGCATTAAAAAATCCTCACTATTTATTTTTGGTTGGTAACACTCTTCCACAGTACTGTACCTGTATAGTGCTCTACACACTGTAAGCTTTTCTACCTAGATTTGAATTTAGGAAGTACAAAAAAATAAAACATGCAGTCCCACCCCTCATAAGCAGATGTGTCCACGTCCTCCTCATGCCCTGTCCTAGATGTCACCTTTGGTCCCGCAGTGCTGATAACCAATAAGCTCGTAACATGAGCCCCTACATGAGAGAGGACAGGGGGAGGCGTGACCCCAGGGCTCACTGGTTCACAGGGAGACCACGGATGACCCTCTGACCTGCAGTAGACGCTGGGCATGCACACAGCAGGTTTTTGGTTTAGCACCCTGGAGAGACTCAAACCAGTTGAAAGGCAAATCCTGACCCCCAAACTAACTAATTGTATGTATATGTGCGTGTGCAGGTTCTCAGGATGCTGCACATGACTTTGGCACGCTGAGAAAATACAAGG
Source organism: Paratilapia polleni (assembly GCA_015106735.1). NCBI lineage: Eukaryota > Metazoa > Chordata > Actinopteri > Cichliformes > Cichlidae > Paratilapia > Paratilapia polleni. The sequence continues at coordinate 53,355 of VUQI01060206.1, read as the reverse complement.
TGAGCTTCTTTTCCTTCTTATTCTACAACAATCTCACAGGCCAGAGCAGCTCAGTTTTTGCAGTACAATAAAGGCCGTCAGGCACTGCTTTAAATTTGAAGAGGGCCTGTAAATAGTAACGAGGACCAGCAGATGTAGTTTCTGTGCCACCCTTGGCTAGAACTTCACGTTAAATGATATTATATTACACTCAATCACGATAAAGCATCATGAGAGATAAATGAAAGTATGTCTGCATACAGTATGCAAGTGTAGATGTGACAGTTGAACCCAGTTGAAATGTATTCACTATTTGCATCTTTTATCAGACTCTCATTTAAAGTGAGAGTTCACCTAAATAAAGAGAAACAGATAAAAACACTAAAGAAAAATCTAACTAGCTAACCCCATGTTACCATAGAAATTATACACTGTGCTGTTAACGTCACTGAAAAGACTTTAAAAGAAATGAAAAATGCAAAAAAGAAGAAAGATGATATAGACACTCAGTTGTTTCCACTGTTTACTAAGACCCAGGCATGTGCATTTTAAAATTTGATTTGAGTTAGATTTGTTAATTTCTTTTAATCCCTTTAAAATAAAATGGATTCATAAAAAGTATGCATGAATTTTGTATGTAAGAGAGACTATGAAACTTTACATCACTGATGTACAGTACCAGTCTAAAGTTTGAACTACCCTTTCTCACTCAATGATTTTTCTGTTTTTTTTTTATTTATTTTTTTACTATTTGTACAGTGCTTAACAAATGTATTAGACCACCACCCAATGTAAGGGTTATGCCACAGCTGCCCTGAATTAGCATTATTGGTAATTACCAAAATAATTATATCAATAATAAGTTTCTGTAATGGTTAATCCACCAGTATGTTGTTATCCATGAATTTTCAAATTTCCTGTTTTACAAAAAAGCAGAAAAAACTGGTAAAGCACATTATTCTTTTTTTATTAAGACGCCAATTTACAGTTATTTACTTCCATTCCTGAACAGAAAAATGAGTTTTAGTGGTTGAATGTTATGCCTGATTCATTTCTGACTTCTCAGAGAAGTCCAGTGTGCCGGCTCAAATTTGGGTATAAAAACATGAATTCAGTTTGAAATTCCTCACTCCTGTTCAGAATGGGAAAACGTGGAGAACTCACTGAAAAGGAAAGAATCCACATTAAAGCACTTTGTGATGCTGGATGGTCTTTCTCGTTTTTATGACAGGTGGTCTGATACATTTGTTAAGCACTGTAGATGAGCTCTGAAAAGATGTCAAAACTATGAAATAGTTTGTGTTATACAATGAAATATTATGGGATGACAGAAACAGCTCATACAGTATACAGTATCTATCAGAACGTGAAGGTCGGATAGACCAAAATGTTGGAATTTAATAAATATTTCAGGCAGACAGTGTGTTGTATTAAATTTTAATTATCTGTCACTCATTCAGATGTGCAGAGATTTTGCACCAAACTATGAAATGACATATGGGATTATATAGTGAGGAAAATGTACATAAAGCAAAGCCACCAACTTCATTAGGTCATCATAAGGTCTTCTGAAAATAAAGAAGCCTTGTTAAATGTTGGAATATTGGAATATGGAGATATTGGATTTTTTTTCTTAATGTGTTGATCAGTCCATCATTACTTTAAGACATGAAGGCCAGTCAGTCGAGCAAATTTCAACAACTTTGAAAGTTTCTTCAAAAAGCATGAAACACTGTGATAAAACCGACTCTTGTGAGGACCAACCCAGAGCAAAGGAGCAGCAAGAGTTCCCTCTGCTGCAGAGAAGTTCATCAGAGTTACCATCCTCAGAAATCATCAAGCTTTCAATTAACCACGCCTCACACCAGAGCCCACATAAACACTTCCCAGAGTTGAAGTGAATGAGTCTTCATATGTTTCTGACTACATATGTGAGAGTTATTAGTTTAAAAATATTTTTATTTTAAGAACTATGTGTGTCATGTTGAGTTAAGAGTAACCTGACCAAGAACAGCAGAGCATACAGGAAATAAAGGCTGTTAATGTGCTGCTATACAGCCGTTAGCTGCCTGGATTTTTCTGTTACTGTACCTGTTTCTGTGTTATTCTGATTGTGTAGCTGTGTTTTCTGAATATCAGCATAGTGATGATGAAGTGTCTCCCTCCCCAGGTGTCTCACATCCTGAATGTGGCCTTTGGGGTGGAGAATGTGTTCCCGGACCTGTTCATCTATAAGACCGTCAGTATTCTAGATCATCCCGACACTGATCTCCTCCCTCACCTCCAGGACTGTTGTGACTTCATCCAGCAGGCGCGTACTGAGGTAGCACATTCCTATTAGTGTGTTCATCTTTTAACAACAATTTAACAATTTGGCATTTAGTCTACAAAATGTATCAAAATAAAGTCAAATGCCTTAAAAAGAAAAAAAAAGTCATATATTTACAGCTGAGTGGCTGGAAACAGACAGAGCTTGGAGTTGTTCCTGGAAATAACAGAAACCATTAATCAAAACGGACTTTTACCAAACAACAAATGGATTTGCTGAGAAATCTTTTCAGCTTTACCGCCTGGAAACACTGCAAAGAATGTCTCTCTCTGCAGACGAATCTTTCACCGTTTCTGCTTCAGACATACTGAAAATGTATTTGAATTGTTTTCTGCTATGACTAATGCCTAAAATCATGAATATTTCCTTATTGCTACATCAGATAGCAAAGTAGGCGATATTTTAATTAGGTCATCTACTGCGGTCATGCCTCACACAACGAGCAGTTGGGTCTGTGGTGTGATGAGGTTGAGTCAAAGTGAGGCAGTGTGGTGATTTTTGGGCTGCAGGGTGTTTCTTTCATTGCGACACCACAAGTGGCCACTAGGAAAATCAAGCAATAAGGCTAGGTTGTGACACCATATTCAACCTCAGCGTTAGCATTTTGGCTGCTGCCATGTTAGTTTCTTGGAGCCAAAAGTGACCATATTTGGACCAGAGGGTGGAGTGCTAAGTTATCTGCTAATGCTTACAAGCTTGGCTAGCCAGCTGCATTCATAAACTGTACAGATGCAAAGCACAAACACAGATTCTTACTAATTAGTGTTAAGTAGCAGACTAATAAAATATAAGAATTTTCCCCACCAAAGGTGAAGCACAAACTTGCTGGTCGGGCTCTATCACACAGCACGCCATACTATTTGTCAAATAATTCCACTGAAAATGTTCCAAAAGGCACAAACACAGTGGAGGTCCAGTTTAGTTTGTCAGATTAGCAGACGTGGCACCTAGCAGGCAGTGATCAGGTACAGCTGCATGTGTCAGCACAACTGTCAGTCAAAGCATTACAAAATTACTCACAGTACAGTTGTTATGACCGGGAAAACTATCCATAGACACCAAAACTGTTTTACAGTTGCACCAGGCTGTAAACATGCCTTTTAATGCTGTAAAAATGGACATTTAAAAATTGAAGCCTCAAGTGGCCATTAGAAGATCTGCAGTTTTTGGCACTTCAACACTGGATTCATTTTCAGCCCTGGAGGTTGGTGCATGTTTCTTCCAGGGAACTTTCTTGCACTGATCTCCATGCTGCTTTCTAATGAAGGAATCAGGTGATCCCAACCATCAATCAACACTCCTCTGCATGTACAACATTAATATAATAAATGTAAAAGCTAAAGAATCGAAGTCACATATAATCTCATGGCTAACAACGTGCTGTCTGTCTATTGCTTTTACAATGCCTTTATAAATGATCATTTCTGATAATAGATAACCATTACCGGTAAATAAATAGAGATAAATAAATTTAAAAAAAAGAAATATTGATTAATAGGGATAGTCAAATATTAGTTTAGGTGGACTCTGAGTATTTTTGTTGAACTAAGTAACTAACTAATGAATTAACTAACTGATGGCAACAAGTAGACAGATATAAGGGTGTTAAGCTGAGGGCAGCATTTGCATGTTACAAATGTTTTAACACTCTCTCACCTTGTAGCCTCTCCTTGTTATTACCTCTTCGTGAGGACGAGGAAACAAGGAGAGGAATCCCTGTTTCCTCGTCCTCTGTTTTAAATAATAGATGTTTAGTTTTGGTGATGTTTTATTAAACTGCTCTCAGATCAGATCTCAGTGTCATACAAGCTTTTAGCAGCGAAGCCCGTGGCTCACCTTAACATGACACCACACACACAAACACTCACACACAGAGTCATTAGGCAGTCATTAGAGGTGTATGGTTACAGGAAGTGTGTGTGTGTGTGTGTGTGTGTGTGTGTGTTCATAATGATATGTTTCTGTGTGTGGTAATTCCAGCCCTGATAATCAAATTGATGCTTTTACTTTGAAATGCAGGCTCAGATTACTCAGCAGGCCATCTGCCTGGTAATGATGGTCAGATATGGACGCTGTCATGACGACAGCAACAGCCACAAAGGCATCATGTGACTGAGGTCATGACTGCAGCACAGATATATAAGCTGGTGTAACATACATGTCAACTATAGTTTTGGGATTGCCTCATGATTTTTATTTTGTGAGAAATTTTCCCCCAATTTTCCTTCAAAATTATCCCAAAGTCATCATCTGCAATGACCCCAACCCAAGCCCTGAACCCTAACCCTATGTGTTGGAGACAAGCAAGAAGTACTCTTTTGTTTGGAAAAATGTGAATAGTTTCTGATGCGTGTCAGTTAGAATGATTACTTTCTTTGTCCCCTGATTGCCAAGAGTTTGGACAATAATTAAAAAAATGAAATCACATATTCTGATGGGGTAGGATTAGGGTTAGGGTGATCACAGGTGATGACTCAGACCTCAGAGGGTTATCAGGTGTCTTTGAGGGTTTTTATTAAAAAGGTTTTCAGTCATACTGTGCTCACATTTTTATTTTTTCTAAATAAATTTGGCCTAAAACTTGATGGCTTAGGAACGGAACTATCAGTACTTTTTTGCCTGTATCTCTGACTATTTTGGTGCTATTTTCTTTTAGGTCTTTGCAGCAATTTTTGGGTCATCAAATCTGACTTTAATGATTTATTTTTTTCTATTTTTTTGTACCTGCTTAGATATATATATTTAAATTTGGTTGGTTTTGCTTAGGGGGTCTTAAATCTTCAGGTCCAGTTTTTATACATTTTATACTTTTTAGATGTTATGGAATCTGTTAATAAAAAAAGTATTTTTTTTGAGGTCTTTATGGAAAACTGTGACATGTTGTCAACAGCTCTTTGCCTTTTCTTGTGAACGTTGATCAGATCAGCTGCAGTGATCGTCCAGCCTGGTAACTGAGACACAGCTCATGGTGTACAGCTTTCATGGGAAGGAAAATACAGGCTGTAATGGAGACGCTCATGTGCATCCAAAGACACAAACAAACAAGCCATATATTAACCAAATAGCTCGTTGTGGTGTGAAGCTCAGCTGGACAGGCTGATGTCAGAGCAACAGCTCCGATCTGCTGGTGTGCAGAGAGCGTCACCGCGGTCTGTGTTTGAATCCCAACACCTTCTCTCTCTAATAAATATACATTTGAATGTGATGAAAAATCTGCATGAAATACTCTAAAAAAAGCTTACAGCCACAGAAGATACACAATGTGAAAGCACTACATGGGAAAAAAAATGAGTGATGATTATTTAGGATTATATTCTGTCATTATGCAACTGAAGCAACACGGATGTAGTGGTAATGAAACTAAAATGGGCTTTACTTTGGCAACATGCACTGTAAAAAGATTTTTTTTTTTAAATCAGTAAAAAAATCAAAATGTCCTGGTAATTTTCTGCCAGTATATTATCTGTTTTTTAAAATTGAAATTTATTGGCGTGTCTGTAAATTCTAAAATTTAATATGTAGTAAAAAATTATGGAAAAACACCTGTAAAAAATTTATACGGAAAATTCCTTGATTTTAAAACGGTACATTGTGCTGTATTTTTACAGATTCTTTTTACTGTGTGTCCAAGTTTAATGTATCTGTACTTACAGTCCAAGTACAGTGCAAAAGCTCTTAGAACACACCTCAGTCATTTCTGTGCAGACCATTGCAGATTCCTAGATCAGTTCATTGTTGAAGTAAAATAAATGTCTGTAGCATGACTGAAGCTGAGTAGAACGTTTTTGTGATTGGCTTTTTTGAAACCAGCGGGACAAATCTGACTGAGAAACTGGATGCAGCATGCTCATATGGCAGCAACTTGGCAGCAATAGTTATAAACTCATCAGGAAAGTGTTTAGTGAAGTCATAGTGCAGGAGAGCTGAGGGCTGTTTTCCCATAGACTTCAATAGGGCTTATAGGTGATTTATGGTTCTGCGGGAAATCGACACAGCAGCTATGTCGTAACCGCAGACCCCTCTGAAAACCTACGGCGTAACCTGATGTGCACCTCCCTATAAATGATGCAGCCCGCAACTATTGTGATTGGCCTGTTTAGTACCGTCGATTCCTTCTGTGCGTTTCCTACTTTGCTACTTTTTCGCTGCAGTTTTTAAATTTATCAGTGAGAGAATAACAATCATCGCCTCAGTATAAGGAATAATAATCACAGCATCAGTATAAGGACTCACAAATGTCAGCAAATTCCTGAATGGAGATTGCCGAAACTATCAGAATGGCAGTGAGGGAATGTACAAAGAAGTGGAAAAACTAGAAGAACAAATATGTCTGCCTCCGAAATAAACTGACTAACACCGGGACACGACCACAAGGTAATTAATACAAAATGCACCACGCACAAGCATAAATGCCAGCAACGATGTCGGCCACTTACGTAGGTTACGTTGTAAGAGTCTAAACCACGCTTAAGTTTTACTTTTTTTTTTTTGCAAGAGGAGCCATCTACTGACCAGCAGAAAGAATGCAGGTTTAGAGCTGCATTCCATTTGAAGTGGGAAGTTGGAAATTCAGAGTTTCCAGTGGGAATTTTCAGCTGGATTGCCCCCTCAAGTTGGACTTCCCACTCACAAAGTCAGAGAAGCCACACCAACCCCGACTTGGCAATCCAAGCTGGCAGCAGCGAGAGTAAACACTAGTAAAACTGTAGAACTTGTAATCTGTGCTGCTACTGTTGTGCATTTGTGACTTGCTATGCCATACACAGAAAAATGCCCTGGGGTCTATCTGTAAATGTGCTACAGCCGTGTTTTTAAGTGTGTTGTACTCCAGTTATTGCTAGTAATGGTTGAATGGCTCTACCTTGCAAGGGAGCAAAATAAAGCCTGTTTTTCTGACTACTACTACTGGGAAGCGGCCACCTCGGGTGTGACTTCACTCCCAACTCCGATTTCCGAGGTAAAAGCAACAAAGTAAAAGGCATTTTTACATTGGCTTAACTCTTCAGACCTGGCAAATACATCAATCTTCTATAAATAGTCTGTAGTATTCTCCGTGGTAGGGGTTAAGCTGTGAAGGACCAACAATAATACAAACATAAAAGAGTAGCCTACAATACAGATTATTTCACTTATTTAAGACACTGCCCCAAGTGGGAGTAGACAGCAACAACTTGTAGATGTGGGCCAGCAAAGCTCTGGCTTTCACCTACAGATTACCAGCACACCACCATTTTGACACCGTGACACTAATCAAGTAGTTTTTGGAAACTAAACTTAACCAAGCCCTGAGTGAAGATGAAACAGCCCAAAACCCAGTCTTCTGGTTGACGGTGCAGTGAGTTATACCTCCATCACCCCACATGTGGATGTGGACTTGTTACCAAATAAGAAACACACCAATTGTCCTTAAGTCATTTCTTTAATGGTATTACAACACTTTTTCTTTTTTTGCAGTTGCCATATTATGTCACATCATATATTTGTGACAACTGTCCTTACTAACCCCACCATTTATTTCACAGTACCATAAAAATCTTGTGAAAACTTATCAAGATATTCTGCCCCCAAGTGGCCAAACTCAGTGAATGCAGCTTTAATATTGACATTTTTGTGTGTTTCTCCCTTAGAAAGGTGTGGTGTTGGTCCACTGCAACGCTGGGGTGTCACGTGCACCAGCTGTGGTCATTGGGTACCTGATGTCATGCGATGGCCAGTCCTTCGACGGTGCCCTCTCATTGGTCAAATCAGCTCGACCCGCCTCCTCGCCCAACCCCGGCTTCCTGGAACAGCTGAGGAACTACAAAACACCAGCGATGAACGGGTCCTGAAGTATAACGGCAAAATGTTATTTTAATTAAAAAAACATTATTTAAAATAGAGTTAAAAAAAACTGAAACGAGTATGAAAACTTCTTTGGCATTATTACAGTGTAGGGTCTGGTTTTTTTTTTAAGAGAAAGGGACTGGTTTATCCAGAGGTGATATGTGAAGGTTAATAGAAAAACTACAGTCCAGTTAAGATTATAAAGATGGATTTATTCATCCAAATTTCCAGCATGTTTTCTCTCTTTCTTCTTCCTTGAGGCATTATTTTCGTGTTTGTGTTATATTCTTGATGGTGTCGTCTTTGTGTTTGGGTGCCGTCCTTCTCATATTCATATTTAGATTTGTATCTCTGGGGGAAATTCATTTTGACCCATCCTCACTGTTTCGGAGTGGTGGGCAGCCACAAACTCCACAATGTTATTTCTAACCATAATTGAAAAATGAATAAAATAAAAAATCATAAAGATATTAGTGACTGAAACTGAAATGCTTGTCGTAATTTATTTTTTTTCTGTTATGGCTTTAAGTGTGATAGCAACAGTAAAAAGCCTCAACAAATCAACAGTCAAGTGGATTTGTTGATTTGTTTTCCTACCTCAAAAAATGTGTCCATTAGACACTTAATTTCCTGAAATCTGGTGATTTTTTAATGCACTAATTTGCAGCATATTTGCATCAGTTTTGGTGCAAATATCTTTATTGATCTGAAGAAGACACAAAAATCACGCACAAGGTGAAAGCTAAACTAGTATTGAAAGCTTCATTGAGCTTCATTGAAAAATAATTCAATGAAGCTCTTAGACAATCTCTAACACTTTTTAAATCATTATTCTCAACTTTCCCATTTAATATTATTCCTCAGCGCACACAGGCATATTTTACTCTGTCCTCTCCTATTTTTTTTATTTTTTATTTTTGTCTGGTTCTGTCTCATGTCAGGCTACTTTGCCTGATATGACTACCACATACACAGGCTACTACATACTGTATCAGTCTTTTGTTTGAGGAAGTAAGCTCTTAAACTGATTTTTAAACCCTGAACTTTATAGCTCAGATGTGTTTTATCAAGATTTCTACTTTCTGACTGAAAACTTAAAGATCAGGCAGCATTAACTTAAGATTAGTTAGGAAACTAGCAACAACAGTGCTAAACTCAAAGGGCATCTTGCTTGGTTTTCAGACCTACTGAGAAAAAATTCCCTGACATCAGACATCCTTTTACCTTATGGCTCCACCATGGTTATCAACCTGCCTGTATGTGCACACACAAAGGAGAGACTGCAGCTGGTGGATGAGATCACAACACAATGTATGTGTGCGGTTAAATAGTCAAATTTGCTTGGGAAGGTTTGCAACTGAGTGAAGTGATCTGGAAGCTTCAATAAGAGCTGGTCACATTTCAGTGTGTCCTTTGTTACATGCTTTAGCAGAGGATACACTGGAGTATATCTTTATAAAAGGAAAAGAGGTAACGCCGTCTTATAGTTCATAGCGACAAATCAGCATGACTCACAAGTGGCAGTTATGGCACTTAAATGTCAGTTACTAGTTTATTTCCATCTCATGCCATAACCTGCTGACATGTTTTGAACGTTCAACAACGGGCTGCTAAACCTACAGGTGAACTATGAATGTTACACCTCTGTGATAAAAATCTGCTTTTTATCAAGGTGTTGCTGTGAGCAAAGAGTTCAAATAAAAAAGCTTAACTGATTAAAGTGAGTTTAAGGTTTACCACAGTTCAGTTTGCATTATACATGTCAATGTATTTTCAGTCTTTAGGATTAGAACTTAGAAGAGATATTTTTCACTGGTGGTTCTCATTTTTTTGACCTGCATGGAAGAACAGGGTAAGAACATGTAGTAAGATGCACATTTTGTAGTCTGTGTAGTTTCAATACAGCAGACATCCTCCATCATGTTGTTAAAGAATCTAGTGTAAGTGCATCTCTGTCCACCACAGTTCTCTTTTCCTAAGTCCTTATGAAATCTCATGTTTTCTGTTGAGGTTATGGTAAGGTGATCAGGACCGGTGATTTGACTGCACGCTCACAGTGGACATGATACTAGAGAAAGTGGAACAATGGAGGAATAAGGCATGAACAGAAAGACTAAACAGAGAGAGGAATGGAGGGAAACACTGAGGGAACTAAACTGAGAGATAACAAACTCAAAACAGGAACTTGAGCAAAATGAAAAACCAAGAATTCAAAACTAGAAGTAGAACAGTAACCCATCTTTAAAGGCAAAAGTAAACAAAAAGTAAACAGGAACCAGAACTCAAATACTACAATAAAACCGAGGCTCAACATTACTACAGTTATCAGACGTCAAAACAGGAATCAACTCAATCTACAAAATATGAGACTTCCTCGTGCAAGTGTTCTAGATATTGATGGGAGCATGTCACATTTATTTAAAGTCTTGTACCCATACTGTCACATGAGCAATACAAATACAAATGCATACACACACACACACACACTTCAGGGATCCACTTGCTTGAAAGGGTACGAGACCTCCGCTCTCCTGAGAGAGAGGCATTGGGCTCAACAGCAGCCAGAGAGACAGAGAGTCGCTCTGAGCAGCATGGGGATGAAAGCAGTAGGAAGATGTCTCTGCAACAGGTAGAAATATATACAGAGCATCCGTCTGATCGGAGTCTCCTCCCTCCTCCTCCCGCTCCTTCTGGGGTTTCCACTGGCGATGGGCTCCTTCTGCTCGGCTCTGGACAGAAAGATGGCAGTGGTGACAGTGATGCCTGGTGAGGGCTCGCCTGTTCAGAAAGTGGCAGGTTAGACAGTCATGTTCTACCTCCCTATACCTGTCTCAATTTTCTCTTATGAAAACCTTGAAATTATAAATCCTTAATGGACTTTATTATAGAATGTTTAAGATAACAGTGCTGAGTAATGACTATGAAAAGCTTATTTTCACATATAAAATAGAAAAAAGCATTTAACTGTAGACCTCTTTGGACAGTGTAGTAATAAAATCCCTGGGTCACAAAACAAGCTGCTGAAAAAAATGAGATGAAGTTGAGATTGAAATATTTCTTTGAAATAGAAAAAAGCAACAATATCCACTATGATGGAGGTGTGCCTAAAGGGGCCAGTCTGGTATTATATTTGGGTATTGATTTGGAGTCACTGGGTCACATAACATAGATATTATTTATTAGAACATCAACAGACAATTTTTAGAAAATATGAGGTGTGCAGTAGTAATAGCTTGTGTTGATTTTAAATCACATAGAAGGTACTGGAAACCTACTATAATTTCACATAATATCCATGCAAAAACAAAATAAGTAAAAATTACTAACCAGCAAGAGTGCGCTACATGAGATCAATTATCTCTCTTAATGCTCTACTAATGCAGCAAACTCAAGTCAACATACAGGGGACCATACGTTTTTGGACAGTGACACAGTTTTGTAGTTTTGCCTCTGTACACCACCACAAAGGACTTTAAATCAGACAGTCAAGATGTGATTGAAGTGCAGACTTTCAGCTTTAATTCAAAAGTATTGAATTATCTGTTGAGTAATTACAGACATTTTTATACACAGTCTCCTATTTTCAGGGGCTTTGCAGTATGCTTTGGGTCATTATCCATTTGCACTGTGAAATGCAGTTCAATCAGATTTGTTTGGGTGAATCTGAGCAGAGAGTATAGCCCTGAATGCTTCAGAGTTCATCCTGCTGCTTCTATCAGCAGTCATTTCATCAATAAACACTAGTGACCCAGTTCCACTGGCAGCCATACATACCCATGCCATAACATTGCCTCCACCATGTTTGACAGATGATGTGGTATGCTTCAGATCAGGAGCTTCTCCATACTTTTCTCTTCCCATCATTCTGGTACAAAGTTAATCTTGGTTTCATCTGTCCAAAGATTTTTTCCAGAACTGTGCAGGCCCTTTAGATGTGTTCTGGCAAAGTCTAATCAGACCTTCTTGTTCTTGAGCATAACCAGTGGTTTGCACTTTGCTGTAAACCCTCTATATTTACACTCATGAAGCTGTCTTTTCACTTGCATAGACAGCTCTTTAGACCTCACAGAATTCCAGTGAACAGATATGAAACTCAGGTTAAACACTTGGAATAAACTCCAGATCTTTCATCTTCTTTGTCATGGAAAAACAAAGGAACAGGCCTCATCTGGCCATGACACTGCTTGTCAGTCATTTGTCCAATAACTTTGGAGCCTCTGAAAATGTATAAAATGACTGTAATTCCTAGTCACTTAATGTAGTACTTATGTTCAAGTCCTTGAATTAAAGCTAAAAGTCTGCACTTCAACCACATCTTTATTGTTAGGAAGGACCTGACTGTAAAAAGATTCAGTGTAACCTTTTGTGACTTCACAACTTCACTCCAAATTTTTCTTTTTTTCAAAACTGAACTTATTTTTAAATCTGAAAGTGATCTTTAACGTCTACTTAATAAATTTCAAATGCTTGGTGTGTGTTTGTCAAAGAGTCCTGTAGCCTGTCTGACAGATAAATAATTAACATGTTGCTCAGCTCTGTTCATGAGCTACTTGTTGCCTAAAAAGCCTTTTGACAAAGAGCTGAATATATTACTGAAACACTCACACACTCCTCCAGTCGCCCACATGGTCATCTTTGATTGTCTCTTTAGTGTTGGTGCTTATAGTGAAGAAACCATTAACAGTCAATTAGCCAGCTGGCCAATCAGAGGGCATACTATTGCCCTGAGGGCTTGTTTACAACCACAAGAGCAGCTCATGTGGACAACATGGACACAGTTATAATCCTACTCTTCACCTCATGAGCATGGGCAGACTATAAAACAACAGTCCCCTCAGAAAAAAGATTTGTCTGTCATTTAGAGACTCTTTGTTTAACTACATGGAACTCAGTTTTGAAATCTAAAAGCATCTGTCAAACTCTTCAGTAACTTCAATAGCAGCAGTGGCTTTTAAAACAAATCTTTCCTTCCGCTCCCTCATCAGGTGACTCTTTACAGCCAGTGAAAGCTGTGAATCAGCTGCAGAACCCAATCACGAACAGGTGCAGTGTCGGGAAGCCTGTCTATGGACCCACCAACCACGGCACTGTGAAAACCTACAAAACCTGGTAAGAATGCTATTGCTGCTGTGTATAATGCAAGCAGTGATCTCTGGGGATGAAAAATTAAGTCACTGAGGAAAAATTTGGGGGAGAAGAAATCCCCCCTTAACAAACATAATGATTTCTATGCAAGTGGCAAACTCTGGGTCATGGTCACTTTTAGCTCCAGAAAACCAGCATTTGAAAACAGGCTTCAAAATGGGGCTACACAAGCCAATGAAGGAAAAGGTCAGTTGTTGGATCCTTGGGTCCTCCAGTTCACATGTTGAAGGGTCCCCTTGGTGAGATAGTAAGGCCCAAACTGCCCCTGATGCATCCATTGGTGAGTGATTGTGCACGATAGGTAAGTGTTTAAAGGCATAGAATAAAGCACCTTATGAATGTGTGTGTGTGAATGGGTGAATGTGCTTTGTAAAAAAAGAGCTTTGACTGCTTAGTAAGAATAGAAAAGTGATGTATAAGTAGCAGTCCATTTACCATATCTACATCCATCCTTTCTTATATATAATGTAAAATATAATGTAAAATATCTGTTATTTACCTGCTCTGATTGACTGGAGGACTTTCCCTCACTGCAAGTGAGTCACAGCTTCAGGGTTAGTCATGGGAATAATTACTGACTTGGCGTAGCCACTTCTTTTCATTCTGTTCACCTCAAAGATTTGTTGCTGAATTGTCCAGCCATGTTGGTACTAACAACTACAACTTGTCGCCTCCCATTTAGCTGTTTCTGGTCTTCGATGACCCTACCTTATTGCACTCAGCTTCAGTTCAGCCATTGCTCAGTACCAGCATGGTCTCAACAATCAGCAACCCCAGCGGCTCCTCTGCTGGGAGACACAGTCAGTGAACAAATGAGCTGCTGCAAGCTTGGCCTCACCTATCCTTGCTCTGGGTCAGACAGTCAATGAATGGAGTGGGTAAATGAGCAGGGGAGGAGGGGCTATTCAATTCATGAGTGCTCTGGGTTGAAAACAAGGTATGAATTAATTGAGGAGATGAAAAAGACTGTTCACACAATATACTGAGATCCTTTGGTTGTTTTAAAGAACTGTTTCTTTATGCTTGTTTAGTTGTGAATGCAACATCACTAATAGAGGCAAGAATGTGGATGCAGTATTCTACTTGATGAAAGAGAAGCCACTTTGTACTTCAAGGAGGTACAATGAGTCACTGTCCAGTCTGCCCTCAGTCCAACATGAGAGAAGGAAGAAGTACTGCTGCCCTGAGACAATAGTTTTGTTTTATATGGTCTAGCATTCTGATGTATTTGGAAGACCTGTGCAGAAAAAGGGAGAAGAACAGCTCTACACAAAGAGGGTATTAGCTACAAGATTTTCAAGAGATTAGGTGATCCAGTCATAGAGGAAATATTAGCTCTCATAAAAAAATGTATGAAAGGAGAGAACTCTTTTTAGATGCTGAAAGCAGGAGGGAGTGGTTCCAGTCTGAAAACCAGATAAAGATGCTTTGCAGTCATATGGGCACTTTTACTCTGACAGCAGCATGGTAGAAAATAATGGAGTGCTTTTCCTCAACTCTGAGATAAAGAAAGCTATGGGAAGTGCGAAGGGACTAGTGGCGAGTTTTCTGGATATTAAGAAGGCATATAATGTACTATGGACGGACAGGCTAATTATCAGGTTGTATAAGAGTGGAGTATGAGGTACATGTTTAATTGGATTAAGGATTTCTTAAGGAACAGGATAATTCAAGTTGGAGTTAAAGGGTTTGAAATGCTTATTCTGATGGCAAAGATGGTGACAATGGAAGACCCCAGGGAAGTACAGTTAGCCCAGAGCTATTTAACGTTTATGATTATAACTGATGATCTGCAGGGCAATGATGAGCTCTAGACTAGATAAAAAGGTTGTTTGTAATACAAGCTAAAGCACTCAGAATATGTTGCGGGGCCATCCGACCTCCAAGCTTTGCAGGTATGTGAAGAAGCTCAGATGACTTTTAGGTGAGCAAAACTGGCAGTATAGTTCATGATCAGACTAAGAGGACATCAAGGAAACAATCCAGCAAAAGAAGTGTTGGGAGTGAGGAAGAAAGAGTCTTTCATTTACAATATGAGTAAAGAGGCTGGGACTGGGATATAATGGTCACTTATATACCAAGACAGATACTACTAACAGTAGAAATAGACTTCATTATATTACACAGCATAACGACACATAATACTGCATATCTTGGTAAAGGGAAGGCTGAAAAATAATTGGAAGCCTTATCTCTAGAGGGGGGCTGGAGGCCGGGTTCCATCACCAGATAGTATCTGGTGATGGTAGGCACATGATTGCACATGATGGAATAAAAACTTAGGATCTGGAGTGGCTGCAAAACAACAACCACCTTTCTTCTAGAGCAGTGATTTTCAAGCGTTTTGTGCCCTAGTCAGTCTTTGTTATCTGACACGTCATCTTTTTCTTTTAATTGTGGAAAAAAGGCACTTTTGACAGCCCGTTTGTGGCATCTGGACCTAGAATGACACCTGCAGCAGAGTAATGCCCCTCCATTAGCATAATCTTGTGTCCTTCACCTTATTGCACACTGTCACACAATCTACCAAACAGTCTTGCTTCCTCTGGTTGAGACTAGTGCTCTTTGAAGCAGGCCAAGTATCCCTCAGAAGCAATGTTCGCTTTCTAAGTGCCTCTTTAGCTTGCTTGGCACGTTAGCACCAACTTCTCCCAACAGATGACGTACTTCAGGGTCATCTAGACTGTTGATTAGCTGTGATTTGCTCCACAAGAGAAAACGATCTGTGTTCGCCCTAATTATCCTCCTCACTGTCAGTCATGGATGTTGCCCGAATAGTCAATTTTACTTAGGAGAAAAAGTGCCTGAGAGGCAGCCATAAGAGCTGGTCAAATTCCTAAATACTAAGGAAAGATGCTTCAGTGCTTCCTTTATTACCTCCTTCAGCAGAGGATGCATTGGAACATCCTTTATGAAAGGAAAGGAGAAAATGTCATCCCATATTTCAAAGCCACACGCCGTCCGACTGCTCACAAAAACAACAGATCAACATGATTCAGGCTCATCATGTAAATTAATGCTGCGTTTTCCCTCTTATGCCATAGCTTATTAATGTTCTGATATGTTCTGAACTTTGAACAATTTGTTAAACCCACATTTGAACTATGAACACCACTCTTCTTTACTAAAATCTGCTTGTTCTGAAGTTGTTTCCTTGTGTGAAGCACTTTGTAATGTGCTTTTAGGAAAGTGCTCGACAAATAAAGATTTTAGTTTAATTAAAATGATCAAAGTTAAATGAACGTTGAAGTGTAACTCAGTTTGCACCGGTTATGTCCACATTTTGACAGCTTTTAGGATTATTATTAATTTGACTTTAGAGATGCTGAAAGCTTTAATAAAGTTGAAAGCTAAAGTGGATCTTGTCGTCAGTGAGCGACATTTCTTAATACAGCCATTTCATTTCAGTGGTAAGCTACATTCTTTTTCAAATTCCAACCTTGGTAATGCAGTGATATTTTTCACTGGGTTGTCCAACAACATGGTAAGAACACACGGAGGGAAAATCTCTCAGATGTGATTTTTGTAGTTTATCTTTGTGACGTGACATCTGCTGTCACATTATTAACAAACCCAGTGTATGTGCAGTTGGATTCCCTTTTCTTGTAAGTCCTTGACTGAATTCTCCTTGATATCTTCTTTGACCTTGTAATGTTTTACTTTGAGGTCAAAGAAAAATGATTAGTCATAAAGTCATAGGAGGGTACCTTTGTGACTATTTGACCACAACCAGGCACTTTGATGTGTCACGCTCTCATAGTTCCCACCATAGTGGCTCCATAGTGTCATGGTCTACACATTTGCCTAACAAGTGAAAGATCACTGGTTTGATTCTGAGAGGAAACACAAATCTCTCTGGAGTTGTGTAAGGAAGGGCATCTGGCATTAAAAACTCAGATTGAACATGTGATGATCCCTTGTGAATAAGGGAGCAGCTGAAAGTAGCTCTCATCATTCCCACCATATTGCCACTGCACAAATTCTTATGTATACCTTTAAGCTTCAGGTGCAGTTTGAAAAAATTCCTTAAATCTATGTGGCTAAATCTACTGTTCACCTGCAGCAGATGGAGGATAAATGACTGCCATTTTTAAAGTTTACAAAGCTTTAGATTCCTACCTCCTTGAGGAGATTGTGGCTGCAATAACCACTGCAGCCTCTAGGGGGAGCCAGCAGCACTTTACACTGACTGTGATTGTGCCACTTGACTGGAGAGGATTTGTGACTCTCATTTTCAGGAACATTACATCACCATTGTTTAAAAACAACACTCACATACAGGAAACACACACACACACACACACACATGCACACACCCTCACTGTACTGTCTTTCTGTCAGACGCAGCGGGTGAGTGAGCGGAGGACAGATTGAGATGCCTGTTAGCGTCTGAACAGAGCGTAAAGTTATGTGCATTTGAATTTGGGAGGGGGTGAGGAGAAGAGGGGGAGGAGGAGGGCGGTCTGTCGGCTGCAGGATTCCATCACTCTTGGCAACCGTTGTTGGGTTACCACGGAAACGCACTGCAATGTTCTCTGCTTCTCTTTTGTCCTCCTCCATCACTCCTCTCTCTCCTGTCTCTCTCTCTCTCTCTGTGTCTTTCTCTCTCTCTCTCTCTCTCTCTCTCTCTCACTCTATCCCATCTTTATTGCTGGTCGGCTTCCTCCTTGCGTTGCTACGGCGATGCTCTGGGACATTCAGTGGGATCATTTTGTCACTGCAGTGTCGGAGCGCAGAGCTGACACTGTGCTCCATGAGCTGTATTTTGTTGTTTTTGCTCTTCTTGTTCCGTCTCCTTTCAAACTGTTGTGACCTTTAACCCCTCCACTTCCCTTACCAGTCCGTCCAGAGATCAGCAATTTGGACTGGCCGGGCTCGTCAGGTGACACCACAGGAAGTTGGATGAAGTTTCATCGAACTCAAGCGCTCTGGGCTCCGATCAGTGTTGATGCTTTTACGACTGTCAGACTGAGCGACGTCCGGACACTTCACAGAGATCAAACTCTGCTCTGTGAACATTGCCACAAACCGAGATGAACGAGGACACGGAGGAGGCGCAGTTGCCTGAGAAGTTGCTGGAGGTTGAGGAGCAGGAGTTGCAGCAACAGGAGGGAGAACTTGAGGTGGAAGAGAAAGTGAAGGAACAGGAGGGAGAGGTAGAGGAGGAGGTCCATATACGGGAGGAGGAACTGGAGGAGGAGAAAGCGCAGCAACAGGATGGAGATACTGAGGAGGAGGTGTATCGGCAGGAGGGAGAGTTAGAAGAAGAGGTTGTGGTGCATGAGTGGGAGATGCAAGAGAAGGTGGAGGAGGCTTTGCAGCAGCCGGAGGCCAGACTGTTTGAGGAGATGCTAAAGCCAGAAGGGGAGCAGGAACAGCAAAAGGAGTTGCAGCTTCAGGAAGAAGAGCAGGAGGAGGAGGAGGAGGAGGTGCAGATTAAGGAGGTGCAGCAAAGTGAGTTACAGCAGCCTGAAAAGGAGGAGAAGGAAGAGCAACAACAGGAAGAGGAGGAGGTGGAGACTGAGGAGATGCAACAAGAAGAGGAGGTGCAGCAAAGTGAGGTGGTACAACAGGAGGAGGAGGTGGAAGAGGAGGTGAAGCAGAGTGAGGAACTGCAGCCTCAAGAACAGGAGGAGGAGGAGGAGGAGCAGCAGGAGGAGGAGGTGCAGCGGGAGGAGATGTCACGGACTGAAGAAGAGCAGAAGGAGGTGCGGCAGATCACCGAGGAGGATCAGCAGACTGAGGAAGAGCAGGAGGAGCAGCAGCAGTCTGAGGAGGCGCAGGACTTTGGGGACGCTCTGGAGCAGAACCACAACAACCAGGTCCTGATCCGGCTGAGAGGAATGTGAGTAAACATAGATCACGCAGTCAGCTGGCTGATGATGTAATGTCAGTAGTGATGATGCAGTGGTACTATTGATAACTGGTGATCATGTTGTGAGGGTCGGTGAGCTGCTGTTAGACTGACAGCCTCGGGGACGGCATCAGTGCGGTCGCCTGGTTGCCGTGGTGATGCTGACACGGACTAAGGATGGAGGGAAGACGAATGACAGAAAATGAGTGGGGAACGGTGGGCGTGCAACATCACTTAACATAAGAGAGAGAGACTGTGTGTGTGTGTGTGTATGTGTGTGAGTTTGATGAAGTCACAGCTTCTCGTCCGTCTGTCTGTCAGATATTTTCTCAGTGTCTGACTCCTACGTCGTAGCAGTAACAGCCTCGCCACATCTGTCTCAATTTGAGGCTACCACATGAAAAAAAAAAACAAAACAACAACAACAACAACAAAAAAAAAAAGAACCCAACGTGCCTTTTTTGTTCTCCATTGTTGCCATGGTAACAACTGAGCGTTGCGATGCAGCAAACTCTCGGCAAAGAAAGACACATCAGAAGGGAGACGGAGAAAAACAGAGACAGAGATGAAGGCAGGGCACACAAACACAAAATGTTTGATTGAATGTCCTGTTGATGCTTCATTCTGTTTACATGTGAACTACAGCCTCATTACGTCATCACTCGCAGGTCCTTTCTTTGACAAATTTGACTACACGAGGCAATAAAAAAAAAGTCTTTTTTAAAAATACGACTGCTCTTAATTTTAGATATAATGTAACTACTGGTCCACATGGATTTAGTGCTCTTGCTTAATAGTTTTACACGTGCTGTCCAAGTAAGGATTTCAAGCAAACTGTACTTTAAATGACCAAAATTAAATATGTACTGTTTTGTTTTAGACTTGTAAATTGTTCATATAATACATAGCAAACATTTTATTATTATAGTATGTTCATAAGTTAATTTGTAATTTTGCATATGGCTCCATATTTAATGCATTTATGATTTATCTTTATACACATCATGCTAAGGTAAGCACTGTCGCCTCACAGCAAGAAGGTTCCTGGTTCGAACCTCCTGTTCAGCCTGGGCCTTTCTGTGGGGAGTTTGGATGTTCTCCCTGTTCCTGCGTTGGTTTCCTTCCAAAGTCCAAAGACATGTGTGATAGGTTAATTGGTGATTCTAAATTGGCTGTAGGTGTGAATATAAGAGTGTGTGGTTGTCTGTCTCTCTGTGTTAGCCCGCAACTTCAATTCTATATACTTGTTTTATATATCAAAACATAATAAAAAAGGTATCTAGTCCTTACCAGGTCTTAAAATTAGGTAAATTCAACCTCAGATGAACAACAACATATGACATATTACACAGCGTTACTATTTATTTAATAAAAACTAAGCCAAAATGCAGAAGCAATGGGTGAAAAACTAAGTAGACCCCATTATTCAAAAGCTTGTAGAACCACTTTTAGCAGCAATAAACAATTGTTTTCTGTATGACTTCATCAGTCTCTCACGTTGCTGTGGAGGAATTTTAGCCCACTCTTCTTTACAACGTTGCTTCAGTTCATTGAGGTTTGCAGGCATTTGTTTATGCGCAGCTCTATTAAGCCTTGATTATACTCTGTTGCGGACATAAGCACAGAATGCTGGAGAAACAATGGCCGAGTAGTCATTCCTGTTATGTTTCTTTGAAGTCTGCCAACTGGGGCGCATGCGCAGTTGTTGCGCAGTATAGTCTCAATGGATAGGTCAGCACAGTCATAAAAAATTTACAGGCACATGGACATCTGCATGGACCCCCTACACTCATCATCTGATGGTGAAATTTCTGTCACTTGGACCCTAACAGACACGTGGACATGGACGTGGCATTTCAACCAGGTTGAGGTCTGGACTTTCACTGCGCCATTACATCACCTTGGTTCTTTTTTTTTTTTTTTCTCAGTCATTCTCTTGTAGATTTGCTGGTGTGCTTGCGATCGTGACCCAGTTGGTCCAAGCTTTAGCTATCAGACAGATGGACTCACATTTGACTCTAGAATATTTTGGTATACAGAGGAGTTCATGGTTGACTCAATGACTGCAAGGTGCCCAGGAACTGTGCAAACCAAGCCCAAATCACCATCATCCCTCCACCACCGTGCTTGACAGTTGGTATGACGTGTTTATGATATGCTGTTTCTTTTTTGCCAAACATGGTGCTGTGCATTATAGCCAAACATCTCCACTTTGGTCTCATCTGTCCAAAGAACAATGTTCCAGAAGTCTTGAGGTTTGTTCAGCTGCAACTTTGCAAACCTAAGCTGTGCTGCCATGTTCTTTTTAGAGAGAAGAGGGTTTTTCCTGATAACCCTTCCAAACTAGCCATACTTGTTCAGTCTTTTTCTAATTGTACTTTCTAAACTTTATCATTTAACATACTAACTGAGGCCTGTAGAGTCTGAGATGCAGCTCTTGGGTTTTTTGCAGTTTCTCTGAGCAATGCGCAGTCTGACCTTGGGGTGAATTTGCTGGGACGTCCACTCCTGGGAAGACTGGCAACTGCCTTGAATGTTTTCCACTTGTGAACAATCTTTCTCACTGTAGAATGTTGCACTTCATATTGTGTGGAAATGGCCTTCTAACCCTTCCCAGATTGATGGGCAGCAACAATTGCTTGTCTAAGATCACTGCAAATATCTTTTCTCCTTGGCAATACGTTAACACTCACTGAATGATCCAGACCAGCAAAATGCCAAAACTTCAGTTAATCAAGTGCTGATTGATTAGCAGCACCTGGCTGCTCCTTACCCTCTTGATTCCTATGGAAGCAGTAAGGGTGTAGTTTTTCATACACTGCTTCTGCATTTTGGCTTTGTTTTTGTTAAATAAATAATGCCAAGCTCTAATATGTCATGTTTTGTAGCTCATCTGAGGTTGTATTTACCTAATTTTAAAACCCACTAAGGACCAGATTATTTTTATTTTTATGTTAAACCTTAGAATTGAAAAAGGGTGTACTTTCTTTTTACCATGACTGTACCTTAATCAGCATTAATAGTGTCTTTGCTGATGTACAAATTACCATGACCAGTACCACTGATTCATTACCATACCATCAGATGGTGGCTTTGATGCAAGCTCTGATAATAAAGTTGATAATCCTGGTCCTCTTCAACCTTAAGCACCCCCCCCCCCCCCCCCCCCCCCCCCCCCCCCCCCCCACACCCCCCTCCCCCCCCCCCCCCCCCCCCCCCCCC
>VUQI01060206.1:14367-30983 GCA_015106735.1 Paratilapia polleni | reverse complement strand
ACACACTACACTTCTGAAAGACTCAGCCTCCCGGGATTCCAAATTATGTAACTAACCAACCTCATTGGTTGTGACATGTTCCACAAAGGATCTGTTTTTTTTACCATTACACAGCTTTTCCAATCTTTTGTATTTATTTGCTCAATGCTCATTCTAAAAGCAAGAATGCAAACAGACAAACATATCAGATTTTCTAAGAAGAGTAAGCTTTGTGCTTCTTCATTTCTTTAGTTCAATTCCTCAGTGGCTCACAGCTCACACATTCAATCTTCAGCAGCAGGTTCAGCAGCAATAGTTTTTCTGGAGGGTCACACTCAGTTTACTTAGGCCTCTTTGTCTGGTTTGGTCCTCTTAGTTCCAGTGAAATCTTAACACCTTTTTACACATTTATAGTTGTTGGGGAGTACTAATGCATATGTTAAAAAGCTGCTGTATGTCCAGAGTGCATCACCTGGAGCTGAAGACTTTCTTTCCAAGTGAAAAAAATCCAGTTTTGTGGTGTTTGTAAGAATGAAGCCTCCTTAATCTCTGGGAGATTGCATTGCAATAATGTAGACCCCAAGGAGAAAGAACATGATGAAATGATATCTCTGGTTCTGCTGCACTGATTCTTCTTTTGTGTTTTTTTTTTTTTTTTTTTTTTTTTTTTTTTTTTTTTTTTTTTTTTTTTTATGTTTAATATTTCTGAATTTTTATTTTTTCCCTCTAATGTCATTTGTCACCATGGATTGGTGTAAGAGAACAAGCCCTACACTGCTTGTCTATGTTTGTGGCATATCGTCATCAATTAATATCCCCCCACTTCCTTTAGTGTAAATTAAAGTTATTGAATCTGTACTTTGTAAACACAGTTTTATAAAAATGACCCTAATGCTGTGCAGATTTTTGGGCGGGAAGGGGGAAAGTTGGTGCTCCAAGTGTCCAAATGAGAAAAATTATCCAACGGACACAAGTTACGAATGTTGCTGATGGTCAGATGGTTCTTAATTTCATGATAATACTGAGGTCAGAGAACAGGATGCTATTGATAATTTTGATCCTCAGCAACTACCAGTATGTGTGACATGCTGTGGGCTGTATTTTTGTTTCTCTCAATAGCATGGGTACAACAACACATACTGAAGATGAAAGGTGGTGGGTCAATAAGTGAGGGTTGGAGTGGTCTACTGGCTTCACACTATATAATGGTATAAGATTCAAGATCATTTATTATCACTCTGTTATCATACCATATGCATGCACTTGTATACTATCGGGAGAAAAGCTCCGCCTACATGTGAAGTCTCCCCAACTACCTGATAGAAGGGTTTTGTTATTTTTTTTTGTTTGAAGTCTATTTCTGTTCCTTTAAGGGTCATTTTTTTAACTGATACACTAATAACTGTGTAATGCTGTATACCTTGAAACCATGATATCTTTGTAGATCATCATCATGCCATGAAAAAAATCATACTGTGTAAGCCAGTGCCAGGTATAGAACCACTGACCTGTTAGCCTTTTCCCAGCACTGTCTGATAATTAGTATTGATTTCAGGTTCTCATTAAACTTTATCTCAGAATTAAGCCTGAGAATAGCAAAGTTCAACAACTAACACACACACACACACACGTATATGTATATATATAATAGTCTTAATGACTCCTTATTTTGCCCAGACTGCCATCAATCAGCCCATATATCCCGTGTAATCTGAGATTTTCTTGCATGCTTGTCTTTTATGCCTATAAAATTGCTTTACGTTGCAATATATTCATGTTGTTGACTGTCTAGGCAGAGAGCCCTTACAAAATATTTGTGGTGTGATGAATTAGCCAGAAGTTAATTGCATTTGGAATTGTGTTATAAGTCTTGTTTGTCTGTACTCTTACAGTTAACATTTGCACTGATAACTGTGTATGCTGTTTGTTATGATTGCAATACTGAACTGGACACAAACTCTCTCCTGTCACTCTATGATCACAGGATTGCTGTGTCTCTGACATGGAGTCAAATTTTAAGGTCCTTAAAATTGAAAATTGTCATTTCCTGATTTGCACGTGAACTGCCGACTTGAAAAAGGGCGGTCATGGTGTGTTGTATTGTGTGGTTGGCCTAACACTCTGTAGACGGTGATCTTTGTATGTTTAACTAATGGCAGCATGTGTGATAAATGAAGGCATATTATAGTGTATAATAATCATGTGTGTTGAAAGGAGATGTTAACTAGTTTAGAGCAGATCATGGTATTATTATTGAAGTTGAAAAATGCCCTGCAGTTGGTTTAGAAAGGATTCAGGATTTTGGTGGCTGTTATCAGACTTTGTATTCCAGACATTGAAAACTGTTTTTAAAAAAAATCACAAATGGAAACTGCTTCTCTTCAAAGTACCCAGGAGTTCTCACGCTGTTCTCTCACATCTTGAAAACACTCACAGACAAGCTCCAACAGGGAGGTGTTACCATTCCTTTCAGATATTGTGGGAGAGACTGTTGTTCCTTCAATTTGCTGGAATAGCTGTAGGACTACTTAGATGCTGAAAGATGCCAGGGGATCCTCCTGTTGGCTTCTCAGCATTAGACTGAATGCTGCATTCAGATTCTCTTTATTCCATGTTAACAGTGTTATCTGAATGACATGCTTCTTTCTTTTTAATGTACTGTATCCTGCGTATTTCTATGTTTTCCACATAGCCTGCTTTTTATAATGTGCCGTGCCAATAATTTATATTGTTACTTAAAGGGAATTATTTGTAACCACTGATTTTAGAGTAGATGCAGATGGCGTTCTTTTTCCATATCACCACTTACTGTTTTTAAGCCTTTTTCTTTCTTTCCTTCTTTCTTCCTTTTTAATGAGCATTTTCTACTCAGTTGATGTTCGAAGAGCCAAACTGTCCTGCTTGCTGTTACTTTGTGTTTGGATGTTTGTCTTTATGGAAACCTGTTGGTGGGGATGTGGTTCTTTTTGTGCCCGAGTGAAAATGAGGTCCAGATTTAAATAAATTAAACACCAGAATATGACTGAATGTCTTTAACTTTCTGATTCATAATTCATAATAATTTTAAGATCTAATGTTCATATGTGTGTGTGTGAGAGAGAGACGGTAAGATAAATCATTGGTGGATGCTCAGTTTTTTTATTATAATGGAAGCTAAAAATAAATATCCATTAGGTTTGCACTTTTTTTTCACATCATCTGAAGAACTGCTTCAATACATTCTTCTATTTTGCAGTATTTCTAGTAATTGGCTGAAGTGCTTGTTCAATTATATTTCTACCACTAGGTGGTGCTAAATAGTTTTGGTTGATGACTGAAAGGCCATGATTGTTTTGGAATAGATGCTACTTTTCAGCCAGATTATGAATTAAATTCTCACTTATGGCACCAGTTATTTCAGCACACATACACAATACAAAAATACTGTATAAAGGTATTCATATACACCTACTTGATCCTCTTACTGTAACAAAGTGTGCTCAGAAACGATCTATAATTCTGGTATGGCTGTCACAACCAGAAAGAGCATTATGAAACAGTGAATTAAAGATTGGAAACAGCTGGGAAAACACGTCTCAAAACAGGCTTTCATGGTATCCTGAGCAAAACAAATAACCTTCAGCAGAAAATTGCCAGTGCCTAATGATAGAAAAATGAAGTTGTACTTGGCAGCTTTCCTGTGTAAACTTTACCAACATGAGTGTTGTTTGTTTAGGTTTTTTTAATTAACTTTTTTAGGAAGTAATTTCTACTAGATTTTTTTTTTTAATTTGTAATGGGATGCATTTCTCACAAATCATTCATGGTATACCATAAACGTATTAATATAACGGTCTTATTCCACTGGATAAGATTAAAGCATTCCTAGATAAGGTGGGATAATAAATATAAGGCTCTGACCTAGATAAAAACTCAGCAGACACAAAGAGCAATAAAGATTTACCACTGTGACATGAAATGTCTCATTTATTTCTTTATCATACGTATCAAACACACAGATTGAATTGAATCATCTGCCAGCTTGATAAATATCCAAACAACAAAATCTCTTCTTTGGTTCTCTGCTGCTGGTTTTCTTCCCTGGATGTAGAAAAAATGAACTGTCATGTGGACTCCTTAGCACCTTTTGACAGAACAGTTCATCATAGTTGTGTCATGTCATCAAAACTCATTCGTTTTCCTGCAGTCTTTAGTTGATGGATCTCATCTATCTGGAACAAGCCAATTTTCAGTAAGTACTACACTAAAATACACTCACCAGAAACTTTATTAGGTACACCTTGCAAAAACCGGGTTGGACCCACTTTTACCTTCACAATTGTCTTATTTCTTCATGGAATAGATTCAACAAGGTGCTGGAAACATTTCTCAGAGATTTTGGTCCATATTGACATGACAGCATCACACAGTTGCTGCAGATTTGTCAGCTGCACACCCATGATGTGAATCTCCCGTTCTACCACATCAAAAAGTTGCTCTATTGGAGATCTGGTGACTGTGGAGGCCATTTGAGTACAGTGAACCTATTGTCATGTACAACCCTGCTGGAAGCAGCCATCAAGAGACGGATACACTGTGGTTATAAAAGGACAGACATGGTCAGCAACAATACTCAGATAGGCTGTGGCATTTAAACTATGCTCAGTTGGTACTAAGGGGCACAAAGTGTGCCGAGAAAATATCCCCCGCACCATTACCCCACCACCAGTCTGAACCACCGATACAAGGCAGGATGGATCCACGCTTTTATGTTGTTTACACCAAATTCTGACCCTACCATCTCAATGTTGCAGCTGAAATTGAGACTCATCAGACCAGGCAACATTTTTCCAATCTTCTGTTGTCCAGTTTTGGTCAGTCTGTGCTAATTGTAGCCGCAGTTTCATGTTCTTAGCTGACAGGAGTGGCACCCAGTGTGGTCTTCTGCTGCTGTAGCCCATCTGCTTCAAGGTGGCGACATGTTGTGGGTTCAGAGATGTTCTTCTGCATACCTTGGTTGTAACAAGTGATTATTTGAGTTACTGTTGCCTTAATATGAGCTCGAAGCAGTCTGGCCATTCTCCTCTGACCTCTGGCATGAACAAGCCGTTTTCACCCAGAGAACTGCTGCTCACTGAATATTTTCTCTTTTTCAGACCATTCTCTGTAAACCCTAGAGATGGTTGTGTGTGAAAATCCCAGCAGATCAGCAGTTTCTGAAATACTCTGGCACCAACAACCATGCTACATTCAAAGTCACTTAAATCACCTTTCTTCCCCATTCTGATGCTCAGTTTGAAGTTCAGCAGGTCGTTTTGACCATGGTTACATGCCTGAATGTACCAAGTTGCAGCCATGTGATTGGCAGGTTAGATATTTGCGTTACTGAGAACTTGAACAGGTGTACTTAATAAAGTGACTGGTCAGTGTATGCCCACAGATTAGCATCCACATCTGGTATTTTGACGCATCTGACGGTACATTAACTCTAGTCATTTTGATCCTCCTCACTGACCAAAACATTTCTCTTCAATTAAATTAGACACTTTAGAAACAACTGTCGTTGTGAGATGGTCACCTAGGTATCTAAAAAAAAAAAAAGAAAAGATGAATGCTGTTATGCTTAAACTGTTAAAGATAAAAATAAACTTTACATACAAGAATAGTTTTCCTAATGTCTTGACAACAACAAGTTCAGTAAGTTAAACTACAGTGTGTCTGACTTGCTAATTCAAATTCTTCATCAATCTTGATTAAATAAGATCTTAAGTAACTGCTGGAAGGTTTTGTGTTGACAGGTTGCACGGCTTTTTAATTTCACTTTTGCAATATTTTGTGTTATCATTTGTTTATTCAAACATGATTTTATCAAAAAAGTGAATTACACTGGTATTTTGCATAGTAGTTTTTAAAATTAAATATACAAGCTAGCACCACAAAACATCTACTATCAGCTGCTTTTCATAAAAATATCAGAATCTCTATCTTTAAAAAATGTCTTTGTAAGTTTAAGCTTACGTGGAAACAAAAGTGTGTGTATACAGTTTGGTACTGATCTGGTCTTACACCCGACAGGTTAAAGCTAATGTACAAACTAATCGATAATATCGGCATACAAACATTAATCTGTTTTGCTGACGTCACAGCTTGTCTGACAAACAAAACTGTAAGTCTGACTTTACCTTCTAAAAATCATAAGGTGAAGAAAAAGAAACAATTGCTTACTTTTCAAATTCTGACCAACTGACCAAACAGCAGATTCAGAACTTTTCATCACCACTTCTCTTTTGGGTTTATATTTTAATTGAGTGCTTTAAGTTCTAGTACTATTAAATTATCAGGAAAAAAAAAGACCTCCAGTCACCTCTGCTGCTTGGTAATCTGGGCAGTTCGGTTTGTCAAAAATGAGCATCTAGGCCAAATCCACCATAGGCTTTTAGTGCTTAACAAGATAAATCAGCACCACCTAGTGCCAGAGGTGTCTTTGGTGGAAGGCTGTGACCAAACTGCAATCAGCACACCAATAAAAGCTAAACAACATCTGCTTGAAGTATCTAATCAGTCACACCTAGCTGTAGTAGTTCTTGGTAAATCTTAGTTTTGTCCAAATATGCAACACTCCAAACACAGCTGCAACACCAACAAGGCAAAGTGAGTCAATGCACAAGGAGCCCAGACCACCAACAGCACAGTGAGAGGTTGTTCGTTAGCTTTTTAGGTAACTGTGCAAGAACCTGAACCACTCAGTTACAATGTGAACTACGATGATCTAATTTTGTGGCTCTGTCTTTTAGAAGGGCTGTTTGCTCATATGGTACATATTTCTAAATCAAGTGGCAGTTTATCTTGATATGAGGCCAAACAGGTAAATCTTGCCCTACGTCAGGTTACTCTGGTGATGACTCCAGGTAGGACCATTTCCTGATTTTAGTTCCCCAGAAGAGTAGCTATGATGTCCGTCCATGGGAGGTGCATCTTCCACAAATCATTACTGTCGCCTCCTTTCCTCAATCTCCTCTGCCATTCTTTACTGTATGGTAGTCTAATAATTCAAAAATGTTTATAGAAATAAAGTCTGTAAAAAAGAAATAAAATAAAATTACATGATGTCCATAACCAGTGATACTCTCTTGCTGAGTCTCTGGCTGTTCACATTACAAGTCACACCAGACTCTCCTGGGCTGTCAGAAGCGAGCCACAACTTTGATGTCCAGACCGCCTGCACC
This sequence comes from Paratilapia polleni, assembly GCA_015106735.1. Lineage (NCBI taxonomy): Eukaryota > Metazoa > Chordata > Actinopteri > Cichliformes > Cichlidae > Paratilapia > Paratilapia polleni. The sequence continues at coordinate 23,799 of VUQI01060206.1, read as the reverse complement.
ACCTGAACCTGCACCAGAACCCTGAGCCTGTTGTGATCCCTGGTCCACTTGGATATGATGGAGGCCAGTGTTGAAGCTGGCACACAGCAGATTGGTGGAATCAGTAGGAGCCAGAGAAACCAGTGGACCAGCACCATCCATAGACAGCGTCCCTAAACAAACTAAACAGAGGACAGCAGAGGGAAGGTTGCAGCAAAGTTAAAGTAGAAGAAAAAAAGCAAAGGCCAGCAGGTGTGTTTGTATTAGCTGTTGTATGTTTAAATGGTTTCATCCATAGTTGGGGTGTTACCTGCTGTATTTTGATCCCAGATTTTGACAGAGCTGTCATGGGAGGATGTTGCTACTCGAGCTGTGCCACCAGGATGCATGGGCAGAAACACACAGCAGGCTGTGGTTTGGAGATGGCCTCTGTACTCCACAACTTTACAGCCAGGCTGACGCAAGTCCCAGAGCTAATAACACACACAGACAGAACTCCACAAGTAACAAATCACAATGGTTTCAAAAGCATCTGCAAAAACAGTAGACACTTTTGAGGTATTGCCAAAAAATGTCAAATCGGATTATCACGATGGCATCTCGGTAGCTAAATGCCACAAAACCTCAACATCTGACTTTGGGTTATACTCACTCCATATTTCCAGATTAAAGTGTAAGAAAATCATTCAAAAACCATCAACACAAAGGTAACGTTTGAGGAAAAGAAGTATTTACTGAGTGGCCACTAGCATTCGTGCTGCACCAGTGCATAATTTCCCACCGGCAGAGTAACAAAACATATTGTTCATTTCAGTTAATGTTTGCTTAATACCAATTTAATAAAACCCAGACAATAAATAACCTACTGACAGCCTCAATCTATCAACTATCTGTACATTTACACCTTTACAGACAACAACCAAACATACACGTCCAGTGGTCTTACCGTGGCTTCACAGCCCTGGCCTCCAAAGCCATTGCTGCTGGACACCAAGTAGTTTCCATTCGGAGAGACATCACAGTGAGTCTGGATGTATTGCTTAGCTGGAAATGTATTGGTCACCTGCCACGCACGGCTGTCCCACACCCTGTATACATAAGCAAACAATTACTGAAGAAAGATACATGTTTAATACACATGTAAGAATATACTGTGCTTACATGAGCGTGTGTGTCCTTAGATGGTGTGTACCCCAGAACTTTGCTTATGCAGACAGGGTGCTAAATGTGTTTCTTTAATGAAGACAATTCTTACAAGCACACAACAAATTGAAACCCTACCAGGATGAATTATGCAAATAAAGTGCAACACACGCTCATTATCACCAGAAAACATCCTAAGTCTCTAAATGTCTTAATTGCATGAAATGCTCAGGGATCAACATGATCAAGAGGTCAGGAAGCTACAGTTCAGGGAGGTGTTACCTAAGTGTTAGGATGTGTAATCACTTTACTCTCCTGGGATATTAGATAAAAGTAGCTAAAGTCCAATAACACCACAAACATGTTGACCTTCTGGTCAAAATCCCATGCATACGCATTAGATATAACTCGCGTTTTCAGACTCGATTTAAAAAACAGGCACTGTTACTTTTTGTGAGAGCTTAGCTGCAATGCCAAGGCTTAATAATGTCTGCGGTATTCTAATTGGCTCGCTGCGGCTACATTTTGGCTAAACTTATCTGGACAACAGCAGTAAATACTGGCTAAAGTGGTTGCATAAGCTAATGTTAAGGTTTGTGTTAGTATCTGATTTGCAGTCACAATATCATCCTTCTTTATTCTTCCATGTCATTTAAAAGCCATACTAAGACAGAAAGCATGTTAGCTCCCAAAGACATCGGGTGTTTTAGCAATAATTTAGAGATGGGGTCAGGTCATGAACAGTGAGAGTGCTACAGAGCAAAAACTAGGTGAAACAGTTTAATTTCCCAATCCAAATGTTACCGCCAACTGGGACTTGAACTCACCTTTGACTGATTAAACAGTCAAAAATGTTACTGATTTAGCAGAGAAAAATAGGGAAGACATAACTGGATCTACTCTATACTGGTACAACATAATTTGATAATAAAGGCTTTAGAGTGATCTCAAGTATCCCGTTTATCAATGTTACCGAATGAGAGACATCCCACGCCTGCAATTAATTACCAACGCGACAAAACCTTTGTTGTACATTTTCTTATGAAGTTTAAACAAATCATCATATTTTACAGCACACAAAACAGATTTCCTTTCCTTTCATTAATAATACTGCAAAAGAAAAATCCTTCTGTACCTTATAGTCTTATCCTCAGAGGTCTGGACAATAGAGGAGCTGGCTGGAACCCAACATACATGAGTCACCTGGAAAGAGACACAGGAAAATGGAAACATTTACACTGCAGAGACACAGGATCTGAAAGTCTGATGAAATAGTTTAGTGATCGGATTGTTTCTCTCACACGCTCAGGTATATACCTAAAGCAGTCCAACATGCCTAAACCAATTCTTAGTATGAGGATGTGAGCACATAAAAGCACATACTGCTATTCTTACCAGGTTTCTGGAGATGTTGTGTCTCTGTTCACATTTTGCAGATTCTATATCCCACAGGCACATCCAGTTGTCACGAGAACCAGTGCACAGCTTTCTCCCATCTACAGACCATCAAAGAAACACTCAACATAAAGTCGGTGCAGATCGTTAATCTGAAATAGATGTTAGCTTGCATCCAGAAGTGCTCTTAGTTCCAGTCATTTCAGCTAGTGCCAACTTTCCTACTAATTAAGACATCTGAGATAATAAATATATGATTCAGTCAAGGTGAGAACAGCCATTTATCATGAGCTGCAAACAGGACAGGCAGAAGGTTGATATATTACTTCATCGGCTTCATTCAGCTGTAGCAGCATCACGAACATGGGTTCACTTAAGAGGTATTTCTTCTTCCTTCAATATGTTTTGGCTTGCTGAGATGTCACATTTCACACAAATGACCGTTGAAAACAAACTAAGGTTATTAGAGTTAACTAAAGTAAAACTAAAAAATCAGTTAGCTAAAAAAAGAAACAGACTAGAAAAAACTAACTGAAATGATATTGTGTACTTACAAACCTAACCAAAATACATAAATACATGTACAGATGAAATGTCCTTAGTTTTGGACTTTGTCAGTTTGGTCTCACTTGCCATCACAGCCAGCCTGAGGAGGTATTTGGTGCACATTAATGGAGAAAAGTGTTCAGACAGTATTACATTACCTATTCTAAACCTCTTAAATCTTGTACCTGACAAATACCCTCCGTATCATAATAATGAAAAAGACAAAAAATAACACTGAATAATAAAAATGAATTTAAAATCTAAATTAATATTCAAACAATAAAATCTCAACTGAAATGAGCAAATTCACTCTGGAAATTACCTGAAATTAAACTGAACTGGAAACAGAAACCAATTAGAAAATGCAAACCTGTAATAACTCTGTAAAGAACACCTAAAAATACAGTTTGTTTGTTTTTTTTCTTTTACATCACCTCCTCCTGCAGAAGGAGGATGGCTGTGTTTCTCTGCTTTCTTTCATTTTTGTGAAATGCATTCAGAGAGGTATCTCTTTTCTTCTTGAACTTTAGTACAAGGAATTGAGATGTCTGCAACTACAAAAAACTGCTTGGGGATAAACAAGATGCCATCTGCACAGAGATATAATAGAATACAGTTAGCACTAGCTGTAACATACTAGAAATCACAGACTGGCAAATTTACCTTAAGCAACATAAAAAGCTTTAAGACAACAGTTAAAACATTTACTCGTGCCTGAGGAGACTCATTGTGTGTGAGTAACTGTGTGTATGTACCAGGACTGATTGCTAGTCCATTCACCACCAACTCATGCCCACAGAATTCCTGAATAGGTTCGTCTCCCTGGTTTAGGTCCCACATCAGAACAGTCTTGTCCCGTGAGGCACTAAAGATCCATGTACTACCTGGATAACAAATCACCTGGTAGATAAAGAGGGCAGAATTCAGAGGAGATAAAACCAGGGGATGTGAAATGGGTCACATCTTTACAGCGTCACACCTTTATCAGTTTGTGCGCACACAGTATTGACGTTACCTTGGTAACCTCTCGGTTGTGGCCCTGGAAAGACTGACACATCCGGCCTTGTTTCCAGTCATACACCACCACAGCCTAAAGAGGTGGACACACTAATCACCAGCTGTTTAAGCTGTTTTCACAAAATCTATACCCTTAATTCAGGGGTTTCCAACAAAAACTATAAATGACCTATCATACTTTAGAATCAATATTATGAGTCTTCCTTGAATAAAGTATTTTACTCTGTGAGCTCTATGATTTAAAATTAATTAAAACCATTATGAATTTGTGACTTGAACTTTTCCAGTGTTTAAAGCTAGTTTATCATGAATACAGTGATTGAATTTTGGCTTTATGGACTAATGCACACATATTGTTTTACCTGATCACTCCCACCAGAAACACACAGATCTGGGCTGAGATTGGTCACTGTGTTGATAGAGCCATGATGGGCAGGTTCATACTGCACCACCTGACTGTCACAGGTATTATCTGCCTTCTCCCCCTGAGACGCCCTAAACAGAAAACAGCAACAATAAACACTCAGAAGATGTACAGGCTTATTTTTTTTTATAAATATCATAAATACACTGCAACTATGTAATTCTATGAGTTATACTACATACTTGTACACTAATAACACTTCTCATTTACAAAACCTTTTTTATTGTTTGCTTCACAAAACTGATCATAAACTGACATTATTCATATAATGTAAGTATTATGTAGTACAAATGAGAAAGGTAGTACAGCAGTACAAATTAGAGCTGTGCAATTAACTTAATTTTATTTTCATTTACAATTTTGGCTTCCAAATTATTATATATTATTATTATATATTAAATATTATATATTTACTTATTTACTTTATTGAGTTGAATCGTAATTGAAACTCAAGAAGATCCACTTAATTAAACAAACACATTTTTTAAAGTTTAATAAATCCATCAGATTTCCAAAATCTCTGAGTAATCGTGTTAACTAATCTTGATGCTATTACTGACTAAAATACTCTATCTTTGCCATAATTGAGCAGCCCTAACACAAGTCTCACCTGTACAGCTCAGACCTCTTGCGGAACTTGCTCTGTAGTTTGCCCATTTCTGCCTAAGAACCTGCAGCCACACTGATACACAGAGACACACAGAAATAATGCCCTCAAACTATGTTGTAAGTGTTAATGGTGAGGGGTTACTTCACTGCAACCCTACAACAGCTCAGTTCAAAAGTAAGTGAACTTCTATCTCATAATAGTGCTTAATGCAATAATTGCATTAGGCACAAACTTTCTATACTCCTGGTGCAACTAAAAATGCTTATTATTTCGTTTATTTTTTGTGAGTGAGAAGCCTTGTTTGCAGTCAGGTACAATTCTGAAATTAAATTTTGATACAAATCCATTCAGTAGTACACAGAGCAGTACAAAGAAAGAACACAAACAGTACTTTCTCACACATGCACCCGTAAGCCCCTCCCTCGTTATCCCGGCGTACTCCACTCCACAAACAAGCGACAGGAAGGAGAGAACTCAAATCCTATTACAGCGGCATCATTACTGTCACAAGGTATTAGTCACTCGAAAACACCTGCTAAGAACTGTGCTGGCGATCATTATGAAACAGCACCCGCGGGATTTTAACCGTCGTTAATAAAGGTGAAAAATGGATGATGACTCGCGCACATTTATAGAGCACTGGAGCTAGATTTCTTACCTGTCACTTGCAGGTGTCGTCGCTGGGTGATGCAGAGGCTGGGGAGCTAGCTCGCTAGCATGCTAACTAATCTTTATCTGTCATGCTAAGAAAGATCAATGCATTAGTGGCAGTCAAGCGTTAAACCTTAGAAAAGTTGTAATTTTAACAACAGCGAGCCGCTTCCCATAGACTGCCATGACAGACCGCTGTCTTAACTGCGTGGGAAAGTGCACATAAGTGTCTTTTAACTACAACAGACCCATCCCTCCCTCCGTAGCGACCACGGAGCGACGCTTTCTCGTAACTAGGCGAGGACGAGGTCACGTGATACATTGAAGGAAGTACCCGGAAGTTTCCTCTCTTACAAAATAAAAGCCGGGTTCACTGTTTACTGTGACTCTAATGTGCAGTATCACTGGACATGCGTACGTTGTGAACAAGTACTACTGTGCACATTCATGTTTTTGAGCAATTAATGTTTTAGGAGTAATCCAGGCGAATGTGCTGGCTTTATTAATACATTTTGGAGTACACTAAAAGGTTTACTAAAACCCTGTTTTAGTAAACCTATCCACCTCCTAAGTGCATTACGTGCACCAAGCAAAATGTCAGCTGAAATAAGTAATTGTGGCCTTAAAACCAAGTTGCCTAGAGGGGACTTAAACTATAGTAATATAGACGTACAGTGGGCCCTTTTCATATTATATTCACATTTAGGCCAAGCCAAATCTGACAGCTAGGTAGCACCCACTCTTTTTTCTTGATCTTCTCCCTGTATTTGCCCAGTATCAAAGAGATTTTCATGGGCTGAAATCCCATGAAAAGTCCAAATTGAAGATATTATGCATTGTATGTGTAATGCATTTAACTAAGGACAGCACGTGACTCCTCTCAGCCAACAAAATGTTATGTTACAAAATGTGCATGTGTCTAGTTAATGAAAAATTAACAGCAGTGAAACAACAATATGGTTTGGCAGTATGGAACATGGTTTGTTTAAAGGGGAATCTGCTCCTTAAATACAATCATGCTGAATAACACTTAACAGGTTAAAAAGTCACTGACCTGTGGCTGACTGTCCCTTTAGAGAGCCAGTTTGTAGACCTTCATTATAGGCACAGGCCGAAAAACTCCCCAAGCTACAAATCTGGGACAAATTAGGCAGGTCTCTCGGCAGCTAACATTAATTTTACTGGAAACATTTTACGGTTCTCCTTTTCACATCTTGTTTTCAGGTTCATCAGTTTAGCCCTTTCTTTCCTGGTCACAGACAGAAAAGATAAGAACAGCATCAACTTCATAAACTAGATTTAAACAAATACATCACATGCAATTAACCACTGAGTCACTGGTATGTCCCCATTTGAACAGTCTAAATGGGCCACTTAGTTAGGTTACAATCAACACTGCTCAATACCTATGTGAGATGACCTCAATTCTAACTTTTTGCTTGCAGCAAAGGATTTAAGTGTGTATAAATATAGTTACACTTTTATAATACTCTTACACACAAAGCATGTTACTCCAATGTTAAATAGTTTTCTAGTATGCGTATCTATATTTTTTCTGTTTTTTACTTGGTTCTCTAAAGTGCCGTTTTCTTTGGACATATGGAGACTGGAACCAACCTTTTCCATTACATGTGTCTTTACATAGAAACAGGTTTCTAAGTTTGTCTGCTGACAGGTCTATGATAATAAAATATTTGAGGTCCTCTGGTATAATGTTCCTTAGCTTACATGTACTATACTTTACTCACTTTAATGTGTTGGTGGAGTAAGGCAAAACAACAACAGCTCATAAAGTGTCTTCACTTTGCTATAATCCCTAAGTCAGACTTGATGGTGCAAGGCCCATTTGCTTCACACATGTCACACAGTGCTGAAAGCATTAAGAGTATCCTGCACAGATCTTTTATGATGCAGTTAAAAAGTCACAAAAAGCGGGGAAAACAGCCTTTCCATTTGAAGGTTTCAGATAATGATAGTATCATGTAGCTATGTGGCTCAAATTAAGACGCAAAGCTGAACACTGCAGAAAAGCCATTTTGGCTTTGGCTCAGGATGTTGGTCACTATATTGCTTGAGACCTAAACTCTAAACCTATTCTCATAGGCAGAATAGAAAAAAGTCCACTGTATGCTCAGGACCTGCTTAAATGCCCAAATCCAGTTACTGAACCTACAGTTCAAACTGTGATGGATTATTCTTTCAGCAGTGAGTGAGTAATGGTAGCCAAGTGTTTGGTCACTTGGACTGGTTCCCTCATATGTGTGCACAAATGTATAAAAACCACAAAGAGAACAGAATTAAGAAAAAAAGGCTTTTAAATACACTACCCCGAATAAGCTACAGAAGGAAATTGTCAGAACTCATCATGATGAGGGAGTTTAAGTCCATTTTAAAGGATCCAGAGAATCCTTTAAAATGGACTCCTTTAATCCTGATTGAGCTTTAAAAAAAAAAATTATAAAAAATGAACAGAACACAAACTGAAACTTCCAGCTGATATTAAAGTTGAATGAAGACCTCTCTACAAGGTAAAAGATTTAGAGTCTTTGGTGTGATGGACTGCATTAGTTTTAGACAGGCATAAATATATAAATAAAAACGGTATTTTCATGACAGCTATGCTGAATTAACGCCTCACTGCCTCGACAGAAACAGACCATAATGACCTTCACAGTTTACTGCAGTGCTATTTGACGGGATACTGTGTAACTATATTATTGTATCCACTGTACAATCAGACTGAGCATGGTTAACTTCCACTGCGTGGTCATCACGCAATCACTAAAACATAAACCGTACTTTCTAAGACTCTCCATAAGGACCTCCTCCCACAAAGTAAGTACACACACACACACACAAAGACAGGATTGAAGTGGAAATGATAAAACAGAGATTATAGGGTCCAACATATCCCGTCATACGCATTTTCTATTCCACAGGTTGGGGTGTAAATGACTTGTGTGGCGTTTGTTTGACGTGACACTCCCCCTTGGTCGATGGGAGGCCGACGTCACCGTGTCAGCGGAGGAGTGGATGGCCTGTGTAATAAAAATACATGAAGAGAATTGAGGAAAAGGAGAAGATTGGCCGGGGGAAAAGGCAACAACACGGCTGTTATTCCTTTCTTCTCGTCCCGCTAGTAAGCCATGGACTTGAGCTCCCTTTTGAGGCACGCTGGGATGTTTTTTCGCCGCGCTATCACGAGCTCCGGCTGAAATGTTGTGTTATGTGCGGCTTTCTTGGCTTTTTGAGCACACACAGAGAGAGATAACTGTACTGTATCCCAGCCTAGCGGATTGGAGTGAAAGTCCGCCATATTCTGCCTTACCACGCCCGGGAGTCGAGACATTGGAAAATAAACAGACAGCCTTATTCATGTGTTTTTCCTTGTTGCCCTCAAATGCAGACGGTAACTTGAACGCAAGGGATTTTGTTTAGTTAAAAATATCAACATTGAAGACTTTGGATGACAATGCTTAACGAGATCACACAGAGCCGCACGGAGGATGTGTCTTAAAAGGATCTGTTGATCATATTGAGACGGAAAAGCAGATTACACCAATTAAGATTGCACAGATATTCAGCCGAAACCGCTTTGGACACTATTTCGAAGCTGTCGGGAGGCCCAGAAAACAAACCGAAACAGGGGCAGGGAGGGGGGGGGGGG
>VUQI01060205.1:34816-50580 GCA_015106735.1 Paratilapia polleni | reverse complement strand
GAAACACTTCCACGCCTATCAAGACACACACACACACACACACAGACATACACACACACACACACCATATTGCATCTTGAAAAAGGCAGATTCATTGTTTCACCTTTGACTGGTGTCACCTGTTCTTGCCAAGACCTGATTCCCACGAGGGCCCTCATGATGCACAACAAGAATCTGGCTGCTTAAACATGCACTCACCCTCAGTAGAGACTGTGCAAAGGCTAGTCGGGAGGTCCACAACATATGCGGGCACACTCAAAAGGTGAAAACTTGGCTGTTCTCACAGGAAAGTTAATTTGCTAAGAGATCAACAACATGCGTTTGAAATAAACATCAACTACGATACTGTAGTAGCACCACAGAGCAGACCAATTTAAGCAGCATTAACTCAGATATCATGAGTCTGGAGCAAGATTTAATACAGAAAATTTGAAAAAGTTTTAGCTCCTGCAGAGTAGAGACATGCTTTGAAAAAAAAAAAAAAAAATCTGGAGCAAAACCAAAAATGAGTTCCCCTTTGCCTTAAATTTCACAGAAATTTAAAAGAATGATTTTGAGATATGCCTCTATCGACCAAATAAACAAACAGGAATGAAAAAATAAAGTAAAGGCTGTTCTATTTAATTCAAATTAGCAAGGTATTACATTCTGAACATCCAGTTCTTTTCTCAAGATGAAACAACATGCACAGCAGGAAAGGAGAGTCATCTCAGCTGAGACTGGAGCTTTCACACCCAATAAGACATTAAAGCCCAGAGGAATTGACAGACTTTGGGCCTGAATGTTTCTGTGCCGGTGTTCCTCATGCTGCAGCCCCCTGTATCGATTTTAGGAACAACCAGCCTGGCCACCCTTTTCATGCTCCACCAGCCATCCATTGCAGCAACACTAACAATTACACAATAATTACCTCCCCTGCTGCTCCTACAGAGCGGCGTAGGGTGACTGCTTCAGCCTTTATATGTGCTGCACAATTAGCCTTTAACCTCTGATACCCTGTTTTCTTTGCAGAGTAATGATAAGTTAAAACCATATAGTGTATGAATTTAGATATGTCTGTTCTTACTTCCTGTGTGTCGTTTTAGATCTAGTGCATTTATTTAACCTTTTGTACAATATATCTAATATTGTGCATTTGATTACCACTCTTTGACTCCATGGATATTCAACATGATTCAGATTTTGATTCAGTTCCCCATTAGACTTTTCGAAGAGACTTTGGATTGTTGTGACATACCTTCTTTAAAGTTAATTATAGGTCCAATATTCTCTCTTTTAGCTCTGTTTTGGTCTTCTCCAATTCCTGATGAAAATATCTGACTCTTTACCTGATAAAAGCAACACTATGTGCTGTTGTTGATGGTGTCAATGAGAGAGGATATCCCTAATATGATCATCTCAGGCCAACAACCCTAGCTGTGAACACAGAAGCCCCACCCACCTCCTTCTTTCTCCACATCACAACTTGTGTAAGTTGCCTATTGGAGTGTCTAGTAACGTAACAATGACCATAATACAGTTAAGGGAAGGAGAACTTTTAAAAAAGTGACTTTATGATGGGGACAATAAATACTTTTGATCACTGCCCTCTTCAAACAGCAATAGCCGACATGACACAGAAACAAGTTCCAAAACGAACTGTAAACCCATGTGTTAATCCAGTGAAGTTGCAGGTAAGTACTTGTTTTTGCTGTGCACAACAATGTACAGACAGGCTGTCAAGGAGATGAAGCCCCAGATTCCCCCTTCCATTGTGAGTTTAATTTTTTGTGTCCCATTTGATACCTTAAGTGCTGAAAACGCATATCAGCTTCAAAAGTCCATCAATCATAAATTCAGCGTATTGCTGACACCCAAATATACGAACCTGCTAAAAGAGAAACGTGTGAGTGATATTTGATAACTGCAGCTTCAAATCTGACTAAAACTGACTTTATTATGCTGCAGCTGTAACATAAGTGATTTTCTTTAACTACAAATCATCTGAGGATTGTGGCCAATTACCGTTAACCTATATAAGGCTGCATACGTATGCAAACCTCAACCAGGAAGCATAAGAACATAAAAGGATATTGTCTTTCTTCCCTTTGCATCCTTATTCTCCATCAGCCTCTCACATCACAGCAGCTAACAGCAGCATCTCCTGTGCAGGTTGTATAAGAGGGCACGCCCACCATGTGTCACCACAACACCTACAGATGGGAGCGCAGAGACTTGCTCCGTCTAATCACGCCTCCACTCAAGCAGTTACCGGGACATGAGAGAAATATGCCTCACTCAACCCAGTCACCTGGCCTAGATATCGTCAACCAATATTATGCAACGCTGGTAAGTGCAGCAACTAATGACATAGATAAATTATTAAAAGTTGTGGGAGTACTTTGAACAATTACAAAATAGATGTAGTCAAACTCATTTTCTCATAATGCTTGTTTTGTCTCAGCAAAGGTAGATGTGAGAGTCAGTGAAGGTCTGTTTTTACATGAACTATTTGAATGGGTGACATCATCTGTGAGGTCACAAATCAAGCACAAGAACCTACAGTAGCGTGCATGCATCATACTTTAAAAAACCCTACCCACTGGCAGGGACGAACAGTCGGTACCATAATATGCAACTGAGGGCTGAAATGCTAGCAGAAGACCCAAAAAGCTTAAAACTTTGTCACCATGACAGAGGATTATTTTAACACCCTATGTCTAGTTAGCTGTTAAAAAGCTGCTGTAAGCTATATGTTGGCAAGCTGCAGTTGTTTTCAGACTTTCTGTGGCCAAAGCACACCAAAGGGAAAGTCAGAATTTCACAACACAACAACACATCTGTAATATATCTGCACAAAAAAGTCTCATCCATGTAAATCATCTATCTATGCTTTTGATTGTATTTTCAGATGAAGGCACATATTTAACAGGCCATTTGCAGCATCTAAATCTAGCGAGACGCAATCATTTTTTATGCAAGAGTGTGGCCACTTCACTAGCATATACCTTGCCTCTATTGTACAGAGATTCTTTGATTTATTCTTTGATTTATAATATTTAAGGGTTTCTTAACTATAGCCTTTTTATTTGGGTTCTTAAGATATTTTATGCACATTTTAGAGCCAACATTTAGATAAAGTGTTAAGGATAACATCCCTTACCTGAATCATCAGCCTGTTTTGTCTGCTTTCTGTAAACGTTAACTTTACACCGTTGTGACATAAGATACTGTTTTATGACCTAGAGTAAAACTTCGATCTCAATTTGTGTGCTTTTGTTATTCAGGGAAAATAAAACTCAAATGTATAACACAGTGAGTCTGAGTGGTAACCTTTGCCATCTCCATTTCTCTCACTGTGAAGAGCCTCACAGACTGTTTGTGTGCCTAGTCTGTGAGGGGTCCCCATCCCATTCAGCTCAGCACGTCCTATCCCATCAGCACTGGCAGCAGTCACGGATTACTAGACGCACCGAGGCTCAAATCCCATCAGGAGGAGGGGAAAGCATCTGTGAGCCAGGAGGAGCAGAGTATGTGGTAGACTGAAGAGTCAGCACGAGTTCACTAAAGGTCTCTGTTGGTGATTCGAATTTTGACTTTGCTGAAATAAAGATGGAGTGAATTATGTGAAACAGATATTTTCTGTAGAAGCTGACTGGCAGGTTGTCTGCGCCACATGCTGGCCTGAAGCCAACAGGATCAGATTTTCTTGGCACTAGCTGCTGAAGCCATGTTGCTATCCATCATTTTAGAAGTGGTTTTGCAGCTAGCCATATGGATACTGGTGATCCACAGAGCCTAGACATCTGCTTCAATCCTTATTGATCCACTGATGAAGCTTAACTAAACCAAAAAGCACCAGAATCTATATTTTGTCTGACTGAAAAAATCCGACACTTCAACAGCCTGTACTCATCTGTACACACATTTACTTTGATCAGCACACACACATACACACTGACCTGCATCTCCTTGTCTCCATACTTGGAGGGGTGCTTGCTGCCCTGGCTCTTCCGGCGCAGTTTTTTTAGCTCTGCCTGGCACTTCTCCAAACTCTCCCCTTTGCTCTTGTGCTCCATCTGGTACTTCTTCAGTGCAGCCTGAGGGGGGCAGCACAAAGTCAGCAGGGGCACAGCAGTGCTGCTCGCATGTGTCAGCATCCACAGATGATGTTTCACACTGACACAGGCAGACATTCATTTCAGACTCTGCTGACAAGTGGTCAGCTTCTGTATTACTGCCCAACTGGTGCAGAACAGAGACAGGAGAACTAAAGGAGGATGTTACTCTAGGATCATCATGTTTGCTTTTGCTTCATTTCTCATCCTCCTTTTCAGCATTTCTTTTCCTTTTTCATGATTTCCATTTTTTCACAAGACAGCTTAAATGAAGATGCAAATCAAATTCAAACTCTAAGGTAACCATTTAATCAAAAAGTCAAAAACAATGTTGTATTCATATGCAAATACATCTGAGTGGCATTCATCCAAGAGCCCTCCAAGAGTGCTGATAAATCCTTTGTGTAGCGTTACATAATGTTTTGTGGACTGATTCCAAACCACTGATCACCCTAAATAAATTCCTCAACTTCATTTACTTCTTTCTTTTTGTGTTAAACTCCTTATTTTCACAGAATTGCTCACAATTCACAGGACAGAATAGGAAGTAATTTATGTAACTTGCTGCAGTGGTTTTGGACGAAAGCTGGTGGAAAATTAAGGAGTGTGCATTTTGTCTCCAAGCCAATGATTTTATGAGAGCGTGGTTCATACTGTATTCCACATAAATACAGTCCCATGAGAGGTCCAGCAGGATGTTTTATTCAAGCTCGTGGTGGGGCAGGTGTCCTGTTACATAATGAATCTGAATATTATGCCATCAGAATCTCCTCGAGCAAAAAATTCTTATCACAAGTGCTTTGTATAAAAATCATGCAATTAATAATTTAAGATAGAATAATTTTTTCCCTTTCCTCAAAATGAAACAGAAGAAAGGGACGTAAAAAAAATGTCCATGAAATCTATTCCAGCTTCAGCACAGTGTAAGGTAGAAAGAACTGCAAGGTATTGTTGTCTATTAATGTCTATTTAACATATTAGAGATAAGTGAAATTGACTGAATCAAGTGAAGGCTAGCTGAACAGAAACTGGTCTTGAAGTGGAAGTCATTGAGTTTTTTCTGAAATGCTATTAACAGTTTAATCAACCCTTTTCACATTACACATGAACTTGTGAAACATGCATTACTGCAGTTTAATAATACAGTCTCTACTGTTCATATAGAAGGGAATCTCACATTCAGATAGCGTGCATCCAGCTCGACCTTCTTCTCCAGCTCTGTGAGCAGCTCATTGTGGAAAGACTTCAGCTGCAAGACACACAGAAAAGCCTCAAAAACAATGCAACAAACAACAAAATGCGCTAAAACCTCAAGCGGTCACATGCACAACCACAGTGGATTATTTTCAAAAAGGAATGCAGTGTTGTGGTACAAGAACGACTCGAAGGGTGTGACATTGTGGCGGTTGAGGTAGAGCGAGTGGTCTACTAATCGGAAGGTCATCCCTGGCTCCCCTAGTCTGCATGCCGAAGTATCCTTCGCAAGATACTGAACCCCACGTTGTCCCTGATGCCTTCATCGGAGTGTGAGTGTGTGTGAATGTTAAGTGTACCTAAAAGCACTGTATGAATGTACGTGTGACTGGGTGAATGTGGCATGTAGTATAGAGGTCTTTGAGTACTCAAACAGAGTTGAAAAGCGCTATACATGTACCAGTCCATTTACCATTTCCGATGACAACACAAAGGATTAAGGAAGGATGTCTGGCATGTGAAGTGTATGCCAAGTCAATTTGTTGTATTTGCGTGTGTGCATCTGTGTATAAGCTGAGAGAATACAGTTGAACCACTGGTGAAATGTCATGGAAGGAATTGCATGTTTATATACAGTATAGATCGTATTCTGCATTTCCTTCTGTAAGATGCACATAATAGATTTCATATAATTAAAAAAAACAGTTAGGATATATAATAATATTTAATAATATTAATTATAATATAATATTTTCTTAAACCATCATCAGCAGGATAATTGCTGGAACATATTTCCTGTCTTGTTCATTACCTTTAAATGTAGACACAACTGCTCACATAACACAAGTTATTTATTTATTCTGTTGACTGCCAGTGCTGAATGAATTCTTCAGAGATCAGCATTTGCTCCATTTCTAATCTGCATTTTGTACTATTGTACCAAAAAAAAATATAATCACTACCTTGAATCTTTGACACCCATTATCCAAAAGATCAAGGATTACAATTTCAAAATACACTTTAACATAATTTGCATAAACACTAAAACTAGGATGCTACTCACTACTTCTCTTTGTTAGCTGAGAGTTTCCTTCTAATGTTGCCACAATTGGCCAATTTTTCTCTTTGCTAGATTCAAATAAAGACCTTTTGGAGAACTGAAATGAGAATGTTTTCAGTCTGTAATGGCTGTAATTTACATATCAGAGGATCAGTAAACAAACCATATTTAAACAAAGTGAGTTGCTGCCATTAGAAACTGGACTTACACTAAAAGCTACTCGTTTACAGTAGGGAGTGTGTCTTGCTGAGTATTAAATATTACAATATATCATGTGACTCCAAAGCAACAAGCCCACAATCCGTCTGGCTCCCAACTCGTGGCTTAAGTGCTGATTTTAGCAACACCACCACCACCACCACCACATGCTCACCATCTCTTCAAGCTGGATCTGGATCTGTCTGTGCACTTCAGCCATCTGAAAGAGCACATCCCCTGCAGAGAGAAGACAAAGAAAGACAATAAACAAAAAGAGAGAGGGGAGGGGAGGGAGAGAGGGAAGAAAAAAGATAGCGATATTAAACCTTTCCAAAGTCTGTGATGACAACATACATCGTGCAAAAAGGAGACCATGCAGCTGCGCAGAACAGATGAGAGACAGGTGTATGGCGTCAAGGGAAGAGGACGAGGCAAAGGACAAGATGAGACATCTCATGATACCAATGAAGCAGACGAAACTCGGAACAGTGACAGAAATTAAAAGAATACTACAGAAATATGCGCTAACAAATGAAAAATGAAAAATAAAAGAGTTAGTCAAGAAACCTACTGAATGTTTCAATTACTCAAATCAAACTGCTATAATTATGTGGTTTCCCTTTTACCAAGAGCTTACGACACTACTGCTAATAAACACACAGGAACAGCATGATAAAAGAAAATCTTTAGTATTTTATCCTTGCAATAAGACGTATGTTTTACTACCACATAACGGGGCAAAACACCAAAAAAGCAGACCCCAGAAAGAAACCAAAAGCTAAAAGAAAAGAAAAGAAAAAAACAAACACAAAAGATAAGTTGAAATAAAGGATGATTCATGCAGCCAGGGAGGTACGCATTGTTTAAGATACCTACATGCTGCCTCTTCTGAATACGCAATGCATTGTAAAAAAAAAAGGAACAAAAAGATCTAGTTTGAGCAAAGAACAGAAGGATAGAGACCTGAAGAGACAGTGACAGATCAAACTACCCCAGGAAAAATGAGACACACAACAAGATTTCACACAGAAAAACACTCAGACAGGCAGTTAGTCAGACCCTCCCCTTACTTACACACCATCTACGTGCTCTCCTGATCCATCAGAGCTCAAACAAATACCGGATCTTTAATACAGATGTTGAGATTAATTAAAAACTGTGGTATTACTTAAGAACAGCATACCATACACAAAAATTGTTGACATAAATTTCTCAAAGTGTGGACACGTTTTGTTCATAATGCAAGTGTCCCACACAAAATAGATTTTTTTTTTTAAATGTTTATGTAAGTTGTTTGTCAGAGAAATATTGGTCAATAGGGACGTAATTAGGGATGCACTGATATACTGGCTAGATATCGGCCATGCTGATATTTATCGCGCATCATTTTTGCACAGGCAAAATGTTTGAGTGTGCGATGAAGAGGAGAAGGACTTCAAAGATTTCTTTTTTTCCCCATGAAGCAACAGCAAAAAAGAAATAAAGGATCAGTATCCAAATAGATTTTTTAAACAGTCAGTATCGGCCCAGAATTTCACAATCGGTGCATCCCTATTTGCAAATTTTTTAAATTCTCAAATAGCGATTTCAGGATCTGCCTCAAAAATCCAGCATCAGTCGAGCTCTACAACCAAGGTAATATACTTCATAGTATACTTTGCCACTAAAGCTAACTTTCTATTAAATTGAAGTGATATACTTCTATTGTATAACCTATATGGGAATTACTACATAACCATTAATAACAACATCTATAAATGAAAGGAAACTTAATATATGCAACGTGATTATGACTTTATTTAAGAAAATAAAAGGTAATTATGTATAAAAAAAAAATGCATCTTATAAAACATCCTGCATATATACTGCAATTTCTTTTTGCATATCTACCAGCATGTATGGAAATACAGGAAGGTGTCTCTTTTGTAAGTTAATATCAGGACATTAATAATAATAATAATAATAATAATAATAATACACTGAATAAACCAGCCTTGTGATGTTTATGAAAATGCCTCAATTAAATTAGATCTTACAGCTGCAGCAGCACCACAAAGCACCCAATTTATTCTAAATGAGCCCACTAATATATATTAACATCACTCATCTGCCTCCTGCATAATGCATGCTGACATTAGATAATGTACGCCGCTGCAGCGTCAACTAGAAGGGAGTCTGAGCGAAGCATGCACGTGGGTGTGTTGGTGGACCTGTGAACACTGGACAGTGGACAGTCAGAGGGGACACAGAGAGTGGGCTGCCTGAACAGGATTAATGGGCTTAATGGAAGTGCTGTGGTCATGCAGATGAGATAGAGGGGATTTAGGAAAGGTCGGAGCAGGAGGAGGTGGGGGGCAGAGGTGGAAGGAAAATAAGTTTATATTTACTTATAGGGACTAGACTTAAGTCCACTTCTGAGGTTCTGCTAGACAACTTGAGTATTTCAGATAGAAGTATACCAGCTGATGTCACTTAAACTGTCTTTAATAACAATAGTAAGTCTTTTTTTCTAATATTAATTCTTTTAATCAGGCCTTCTTCCTCTTTTTCTTGCCTTCATTCTTTTCTGCTCTATCCTACGCTTCTTTGCAACAGCTTCTGTCTATCGCTGTCAGTATAACAAATCAACAACAACAAAATCCAGCAAATCTTGCTATTATTATTATAATAAAACACACAAAGCCAATACTTTTTTTGCAATATAGTTCTTCAGTTGTTTGATGGTTATGCTTCCACCACATGGTACCATTTCCTCAATTGTTTCTGGATTGTTTCTTGGATCAGCTATCAAAGCCATGCAGCACGTCTCTCCTTTGTAAATTTACTTTAACTTGTGCGAGAGGCCATTCTGACCTTCAACCTCACACAAAAACAGATGTCACACATGAGGAAAGTCTGGGTAGAAATTCCTTATTTGACTCGTGCACATGGCACACAAAGGCTCACAAGGCAATTTAGTCCAGAGCCTGCCTTCTCATCCAACGCACCATCTTACTTTACAGCCACCTCCTTCCACCCATCTCCTTATGAAAATGCACCACAAGGCTATAACACTGGAAGTGTCTGACTGCAGCCAAACAGGGCATTAGGGCCAGCGAGGCAGATAAATGCACTGATGTGTACTTTCAAACTCTCCTTTGATTCTTGGAGGGCACCCAACACACATCCCCATCCCATCCATTAATAAACAGCCACTGGCCATCGACAAGCAACGGCAACTGGGCTGAACTCAAGCACCTCTATCATACACAATTACACCAATGTTGATCTCAGCCAGAGGGGGTAGCAGAATACTGAAGAGAGAGGGTAATTAACAGGGTATTAGTTTGTAGAATGTAACAAAAATATCAACATGCTGGAAATGTTTCAGTGAACTTCCTTTATGTTTACTCAAATTTATTATTCTAATTTCAGGCCATTTTTCTTTTATCTTTCCCTTGGATATCTCCGAATATATTCGGCATTTCTTACCATATATTAAGAGAAAATGTCCAAATAGAAAAAATCAGTTAAATCAGTTCTAACAACTTACTTTCCCATGCTTTCTGTTTAATCTGTGGTACCCTATGGACATTAGTTCTCATACTTGCTCCCTCACTGCCAATATAAAGCCTCTCAGCTGGTAATAAAATGTAGTGGTAAGATAATAGAAGTATGAACTATACCTTGCACTAAAATAAAGCCCTGGCCATTAATTCTGGCTTTTTTTTTAATGTATATGTTCACATACAGCCTAATTAAGGTTATTCTTCATTGATCCGTGAGTCGTCAGACTGGTTCTCCTCCCCTTGTAGGTCAGAGTTCAGTCTCCAGATCAACATACTGAGAGCTTCAATGTCTCTTCACTTTAAACTTCAGAGGAGCAGATGGTGAATGCAAGGTCACCCTGCCACCAGCTGCTGAAGCCAATAAAAAAAATAGTAAAATACTGGTTTGATCTTTTATGCCTCCAAGGGCAGTTCTGACTGATGACTTGGATCCTTTTTTATTAGTTTTTGTGACAGCATACCGATCACTAAAATAATTGCTGAACTATACTGAAAAATGACAAAAAAAAATAAAAATAAAAATAAAAATGGAAAAATGAATAAAAATGGAGCCAACACATAGTGCCAAAACCTGCAGTTCCTCTAATGACCACTTGAGGCTGGCTCCAAACATGAGTCAGTCCCCATAGACTCCCATGTTAAAACGTCCAAATTTACAGCAGTCCTAAACCAATAGGAGACATCTCTAAGGTTACATCCATCTTTTAGATGCAGTCTGGGAAAAGTTTGACATTGCTACAGTGAACAGCCTGATGATCAAGTGTATGCCAAACAAAATTAAATTCAAGATGTAATAAAGAAGTAATTATAGAAAGACAAGCTGTTTTAAAGAGCCAACAGGTCTCACAGTGCTGGTCTGTGACTATGACCCGCAGGCTTTTATCTCCTCGAAAATCCCCAAATTCCTGGACGTTCTTGTTTAATTGCACCCATCTAATCCAAAATCTCTCCACCTTGCATTGTGAAATATCGGACTTCTACCCACCAGAAGTAAGCCGCTTACTGTTAATCAGAGCAGATCACAACATCTGAGGCTTAAAGGGGAGTAAAGCACATTGTTGTCAGCACTCAGCACACACAGGTCCAGATCAATTAAAGATTAAATGCACAATTGCTGCTTTTGTTTACAAAATGTTCTCACACAAGCAAGATTCAAACATGCCACAACTCCCAGTTAGTCACACTGTCTTCCTCCTAGGATGACATTGTTATTTCATGCTATTCTTGGAAACACTCAAGATTTTAACTCAAAACATCTGCAAGTAAAAACCTAACACGGTTAAGAATAAAAAAAAGACTATTATTGTTTTTCTAATACTCACTAATCAATTAAGTGAGATTCAGAGGCTTACAGCACATGTGAGAAGAAAATAAGCACGCTAAAACCCATCTTAGATGGGTTGAGAAATAAAGACTCGTGTGTTGATGCTGAGAAACCAAAAGTGGAGTAAAGTTGATTTTAGAAAAAAAAAAACAAAACCTGCAAATCACAGTTCACTCAACACTCCAGTGACTCAACTGCCAAACCGCACTCTGTCAGTGGATATGTGTACTGTATGAGCAGTTAGACTGCAGGGTGGGAACAAGCCCATTATTCATTTGGGGCAAACCAAAGGGCAGCGTTAACATCTGGGTTTATTGCCCCAGCTACTTTCCATGCAGCTCCTGGGCTCTAAAGAGACTGAGAAGGAGGGAGTGAGCCGCAGTTAATGGCCATATGAAGGAAAGTGTTTTATGTAGTGTGCATCTCTGCAGGGACTGTATTATAGAAGCCTGAAAGCAAACAAGCAGCTCTAATCCCCAGAAAGCTGCAGTGAAGGGAGTACAAGGTGCTGCAGGGAGATTTGTCCTCCACAAAGCCACATGATTGGCACTGTTATTGTTGTGTTCTTCTGGGTCTTTAATTTTGCTAAACACTGGCTGCATCCGGGTGCATATAAACACCCCCGAGAACATGTGCAAATTTCCACAGAAGTACTAACAATGCCTGATTTAGCATTCAGATTTTAAGCATCTACTTGATAACAAAGCAATTACAAGTTTTTGTTGCAGTTGCAATTAATAAGCATAATATTTTGTACATCTGTAGTCCAGCTATAATCCTGCATTACACTGGCAGTAAAACCTAGGCCGAAATGTTAAAAGCTGTCATGTCTCTTCTTATACATTACAAGAAGGGCACAAATCCTGGTGACAAGTGTAAACATGTCGTGTTATATCTGAGCTGTTTGACATCGTCACTTCTACAGTTTATTGGAAAGAAAAATGAATCTTTTCAAAAATGCAATCAGCCTACAGGAGATCGATAGGAATGACTGGCTATACATAATCATTACATGGTGGCTGACAGGCTGCAAAACAAAGAGTGATCATCTGTGACAGAAGATGCAAGCTGATCCCAAAATGGAGGGATGGGGGTGGGGTGGATGGCATGAGGGTATTGACCGAGATAAAAACCTGATAACTTTTTTATGTTTTGACAAACACACAGAGAGCCCGGCAGGTCAATAAAATTTCTTAAATCATTATTTCTGGCCTCTAATTGGTCTATATCTGCAGCTAAAGAAAAATAAAAATAAATAGTTTCCTTTAAATTATCCATCACCCGGTCTGTCCCTGTCACCGTTTATCTCTATAGAGTTAGCACAGTGAGGCACAGCATACAGCCTAAATCAGGGTGTAATGTGAATTTCAAGCTTACAAACATCAATTCTTCCACTAAATGGGGCATTGTTTTAAAAAGGCATGACAGATGAGAATTCATTGACAGCTTCACGCTACAGCTTGGTGACAATAAGTTAATAATGAGCTGACAAGTGCCACTATGCTCTGTTTTCAAATGGATAAACATTCAGAAACAGAAAATTCCTGGGAAGAGACAGGTATAAAAAAAGAAAAAAAAAGAAAAACCTAACAGCAGTTTCACAATACTTTTCCTGTACAAAATGACTCGTATGTATAAGGAGTATCTGTGAGCTTGGTGCACGACAGTCAGTCCAATTTTACGGTGCCTCAGATCAGAGTCTCCATACTTCACATCATTATCAGCATCATTAAGTCACCATTTGGCCGACTACCCACATCAAGGACAATGCGACAGCTCAAGGACATTTTATAGTCCAACACATTATTAAAGCCACATTACCATCCCATTAGAGTCATTTGCTAAATTAATCACTAAACAATCCCTCACTGATCTCTTTTTTGTCAGTTGACTGGCACCCAAAAAGACATCCAGCTTACTGTTGACAAGACAGCTTGTTTGAAAGTGCTGATGAATTGTAGTCGGTTGTAGTAATGAATGGCAGGTGGAGGTGATCAAAGTGCTGGTGCTCCGGCCTGTGTGCTCGCTTGGCAGCTTGGTTTTGATTTGCCAAAAGACTGTGTGGAAGCTGCTAATGAGCCGGGAGCACATTGCTTTCTGTCTCGCCTTCCTCTTTCTTCTGTGTCTCTTGTTTCTTCCTCGGTTTCTCTGCGTCCTCCCTCACCACCTGGGGTGACTCGAGGACAAGGACTTTCCAAAAGGGCAGAAACAGTAAGGGAAAGCTAAATTGGTACTGCAGTGCAGCACAGCTCTGGTGATGTGCAGACAGGGGAAGGATAGTTTGGTAGCCCATCACAGATTGACCACTTGGGTTTTGACAATTAAAGAAGTACACTGACCCAAAACAGAATTGAAATACATGACAGGTTGGAGAAAAAGGCCCAAAAAACGTATCCTAGTGGGACACTGCATGCTATGGTTCTGTTCTAATGTCTATATGCAAGACATTCAACTTGTGCAGTTCCCCATAGACTTCTATATAACCGGAAGTCTTTTTGCAACCACAGCTATTGCCATCTGGTGGCCTTCAGATAGAATGCAGGTTTTTAGGCACTTCCACATCGGCTTCATCTTTCCCCACCAGTAAGCTACGTCCATGTTTTTCGCAGTCTATGGATGCTACCGAGCATTAGCTGATAACTTAGCACTCAACTCTCTAATCCAAATTCTGGTTCCAAAAACAAAAACAATACGAAATGTACTTTGCACTCTGTAGCACTTTAAAAGAGAATTCTCTGCATCAAAAAGAACTAAATTGCTGCACCCAGTTCATCAAAGCGCACATGCCAAAGGATACCTTTACGCATCTCTGCAAGACCAGTGACAAAGGACATCTAAAGGGCAGTGACTGATGCCCTGGGATGAGATGGGATGCGGTTACTTCATTATGTACCAAGACCTTCATGAAAAAAAACAATTATGATCCTGCACAGGAAAAGAAAAACTGCCCTTTCTTCTGCATAAAAAACAAACACTAACCTAACCAATTTAAAATTAAAGGCTCAATCATCCTGTACTGTGACAGCACATCAGCTGCCCCTCATCATTACTGTTAGCTTTAAACTCCATATATCCTTTAGTTCTGGCTTTTTCCACAGACCTGTTATCAAGGGATGATTCAAAATGCTGCAATAAATGTTTTTAAAGCTATACATGAACATAACCATTCCCAGTTTGCACTGTGAGATGTTGAGGTGACAGGGGGGGGTTTGAAAGAGTGCTCTCGCTGCATTTTCCTCTCTATGCAGAATGAATGCTGGCTGAATTCAGATTGGGACTGAAACTCAGGGGAAATTCAGCCTGTGCTGGCTCAGAAAAACGAGGGTTACAGTGGGGTCAACAGTTTTTTTTTCTTAAGCTGAGCAGCATGAGATGTCAAGCAAGACACATTTTGGAGGGACACCAGTAGTGAATATTATGGAAGAATTTCTCTAAGAGATGGTCAGTGACTCAGTGGCATCGCCTTAGAGTGTCATGAATGATGTTTTCACCTCCTTGTTTATGAGCCTTTATTATTGCTTTCATCTTGTTTTCTTTACCTCTGCTTCAAAGAGCAAGTGCTCATATTTCTGCTGCCGCTGTCCAGCTGTGCAGCATGAGAGGCAACTCAAACCACTTCCCTCTGAAACAGTGGGTAATTATTTAAGAGACAAATGAGGGCAAAATTATACAGTGAAATTTGCTGATGAATACTGAACCACAGGAAGGAAATTTTTGTCTTTCTGACCCGTCAGAATTACATTCTCCCCCACTGTTGCCTATTTGAGTCACTGATTGCATCTGAGCCTTGTTCCCATTTGTGAAAGCACGCCATCCTTTAACAGTATGTCGGATGAAGAGGAGAAATATGCCTTAAAGGGCCAACGCACTCCTCTAAATTGTGTTGCAATGAATTAATCAACCAAAGGGTAATTGTTTCCTGGACCTTAAATTTGGCCATCTAAATTAACCTTAAATTGATTTAATGAGATGAATGTTATGCATGTTCAGCCCACGGCAATGGCAATACATGAGAGAGGTAATAATTTGATGAATAGGAACAAAATGAAAGCATAAAAAATGTGGATATACTATGATAATTTGCTCACAGGCATCTTTAGCAGGAAGTATAGAAGTGAGCTGAGTTCTGCTGAAAGCTGGTCAGGAATTATGAGGGTTTCATGATTTTGGTTTTTTTTTTTAAACAGAATTTGTTTTACAACAGATATAATAGTTAATATGAATAATTAATGAATAATGACTGCACAGACAGTAATATAAAAATCTAGCATAAGAACTGATTTATAGTAAAAATCAATGAGCTTTAGAAAACAATCTTAAAATAAGCTCCATGTCTTAATCTA